>JAGDYQ010000089.1:1909246-1926397 GCA_021962125.1 Bulinus truncatus
TTATCATGTCTATATTTGTAATTATTAGTCTGTAACCGTATAGTCAATCAGAGGTTATATATTTCAGCCAATGTAAATGTAAATCATTCAAGCAGTAAGTCAATAGAACAATCAACCATTATTTCAGTAAATCACTTAAACATTATGTCAGTAAATCACTTCAACCAGTATGTCACTAAATCATCCAACCATTATGTCAGTAAATCACTCAACCATTATGTCACTAAATCACCTAACGATTATGTCAGTAAATCACTCAACCATTATGTCAGTAAATCACTGAACCATTATGTCAATAGATCACTCAACCATTATGTCAGTAAATCACTCAACCATTATGCCATCAAATCACTCAACCATTATGTCAATAAATCACTCAACCAATATGGTACCGGTCAATAAGTCTCGCCCACTAAAGATCTTATTTCTATTTTAATCTGATGACTAAAAAAATAAAAGCTAAACAATCATTAATTGACTGAACAGTCCAGCAAAGTAATAGTTTAGCTTACTCATGTCATAACCCCTAACGCAGCCTGTATTACACTCTGTATAAACAATATTGTGATTATTAAATTAATAAATCAGACAAAGATGTAGCCAGGGGTGTAACCAAGACGGGAAAGAGGAAAGCTGTGTTTTGGGGTAGGGGGCACTTCGCAATGTACAAGGGGAGGGGGTGACGTTTTCACCAATTTAGTATTTTTTTTATAGTGGAATGGGGGGGGGCGGTATCTGCACAGTCCACCTCTCCAGGCGTTACTAACTCTAATTACGCCACTGTAAGAGATATATACTAAACCGTGACTAGGAGATAATACAGACATAATGCATTAAATAAAAGCTATTACTGTAAACAATAACACATTCAACACATAACTTACTGTCTGTAAAAGAATCATCATCTAATAGAGACCAAAAAAAAAACCAAAAAAAAAATGGGTCATTTCCTTATAAAGTATTTTTTTTTGGTCATTTTATATCTTTCAAAATATGTATTTGAATTAAACACTTATCTATAGAACTATATAACCACAAGGACATCTCCGAGACATGATCACAATGAACATTGAAGCACACAACATTACTTTAAAAAAAAAAACCTATCGTCTTTAACAGTATTTAAACAAACTAGCTGTACCCTGCAAAACATTTGCATAGAGTTATATCCCCTTGAGGCTTGATCGGCAGGCGAGGATATTTTTTGGTCTTCAGGGAAGATCCACTTTTTTTTCATGATTGTATTTTTTAAACTGGAATACTGTTATAATGTGAAATTCGCCCCACTTTCCGATTTAACGCAGCGCTTGAATCGCTATTATTATGTTATATTATTCACTACTTGTAAGTACAAAACCCATATATTATATTTTAAGCGAAGTTTAGACGGTCTAATTTTCGCAAATTCCCCCACAAAATTTGAATTATAAATGGTATCGCTGCTGGCGGTGGTGGCAGATAACGTGGACATTTTAAATACAACGTCCATATAGGTACCACTCCATTACGCCAATCGCTGCATTGTCATTTCGCCGAAAGTTTTAGGCCGGCTAGCCACTCTACTTCTGTCGGTAGTGCCAGGAAAAATCTTTGCCTTGCCAATTCTGGACGAAAAGCAGTACCTACACCCTGTGGGTCTGGCCAGTCTGAGCATAATTCCATGAACATCAACCGTGGAAGCAGATGTGGCGGGCTTTATAAAAAAAACCCTAATCTCAAAGTAGGCATACCGTGAATTGTGCAGTAGTATACACTATGAAAACTAACCCCCCAACTATTCTCACTGCGTTGGAATTTAGTAATAAGCCATCCGTGATTCGGCAGATATTGCATGCTAACAACCAACATTATCTGACGACACAGTCACACCCTTGTGCTAAATATTACAGCATTCACATTTTTTTTTAAAACTTCTTCCCTTCCTGCCCCCCCCCCCCAAACAGCAATTCTTCTTTCAGTCGTATTTATTTAAGGTCCATCTGATTGTTTAAGATCTAATATTAAAAAACACAGCCATCTTTCCGTACCACCCCCTCTCAAGTAGTAGAAGATTGGAAAGCTTGACCGCAAGGCCCTTATGACCCATCAAGCTCTTGACCCAGACCCATCATGACCCATTGAATGTTGTTATTTTTTCAAGGTGCGGCGATCGCCATAAAAACCATTTTGAAGCTAAAAAATTAGCGCGACGACAGGTTTTTTTAGGGTAGGTGGGGCAAGGATGGGTCGTGGGTCAAGGAACATGACCCATGATCCATGTGATATTATGCAATTTGCAACCACAGCTGACCCGGTATTTCCCAATGACCCATTGACCCATTATTTGCTCTGCCCTCATAGCAAGCAAGTCAACGAGACTCTAGCAAACGAAACGTGTATAAAGAATTTCACCAAATGCTTCCCCAGCATGGATCGGACCGGCAGAACCTTCTACCTCCCCCCATCCCCGTTTCTTGGGTATTTAGATGGAACCGACCGACATTAAAAATTGAGGTTATTGAAGAGACTTTTTATCGTCATCTGATGACTCCACGTGAAGATTTCAACTGTAACGTGAGAAGGTGGATATCTATCTATCTATCTATCCTATCTATCTATCTATCTATCTATCTATCTATCTATCTATCTATCTATCTATCTATCCTATCTATCTATCTATCTATCTATCTATCTATCTATCTATCTATCTATCTATCTATCTATCTATATATCTATCTATATCTGTCTATACTATCTGTCTGTATATCTGTCCATCTATGTATCTATCTATCTATATATAATTACATATACATTTATATATATATATATATATATATATGTGTGATATATATATATATAAATACATTTTTAGGTCTATCTATCTGTCAGACTATTTGAAACCTAAGTATGAAACATCTGGAAAAATACTTACGATAACCCCAATTAGCTACATACATAACTGCAAAATAAAGAAAATATTTTTTTCAGATTCAGTTTAGCCGATAATTATTTTAAAGCAACAATCCCAACTTGAATTAAACACATCTTAAAACTTAAACGTACTCTCTGCGTCCTCTCCCAACCATCCATAAATACCATCCACTGCCTGACATCCATTCCTTTTCCATCCTCCCCTGACAACCACTGCCTGACATCCAACTGCCCCTATTGATCTTCACTCTCTGACGTTCACTCCCCATGATACCCTTTCCCTGACATCGCTGCCTGACATCCACTCCCTGTAAACCACTCCCTGACATCCACTGCCTGACATACTCTACAACAAACCATCCGCTCCAACTACACCGCCTGACATCCCCTCCCTGACATTCACTCTCTGACATCCCACGCTCTCTGACATGCACTGCCTGACATCCCCTGCCTGACATCCACTTAACAACGTCACTCTCTGACGTGCACGGCCTGACAACCCAGCAAAATATCACTCCCTGACATCCACTCCCTTCCAACCAATCCCTGACAACCGCTACAAACCACTAACTCTCTGACATCCTCTCAGACATCCATTCCCTGACATACACAAAAAAATAATCAACACCTAACGATACTGCCTGTTCATCCACTCCAAAACGTCACTCTCTGACATCCACTCCCTGCTAACCACTCCTGAGCATCCACTGCCTGACATCCTCTCTCCTGACATCCACTCCCTGCCACCCACTCCCTGCCACCCAATGCCTGTCACCCACTCCCTGACATCCAGCCATTCGACCAGTGCTCACACTGTACATTCACCATTCTAGTACACTGAGGCCCCCGGCGAAGAAGAACACCGCCCCTACTTTCATCATCTCTGAAGTAAAATAATGGAGGCGTGGCTGTGGAGAACCTTGTCACGCCTGTGAATGGGGAGAGAGAGAGAGAGAGAGAGAGAGAGAGAGAGAGAGAGAGAGAGAGAGAAAATTATGTTATTAAAAGAGAAGAATCCAATAGAAATTTGCTTTGAAGATTAACAAGCTTTCGAAATACCGAGTAATGGATCTATACTTCTCTGGACACACTATCCACGATCTTTGAATTTTAAGTTTATTTCTCATCTGGGCGACCCTTTTAAAATTCGACCGAAACCTAATAGTGGGTCGCCATCCACACTCTTAGAACCAACTGCTCTAGGTAAAAAAAAAAATGTATTTCAAGTAATTATTTTCACTGAAAAAAAAAAGGACAGACGCTAATTAAAATTGATTGGCTGGTTTTTGATAGAATAGTTCAGTGATTGGCGATTATGAAATCTAGAAAAAGAAATTTCCAATTATATATATATATATATATATATATATATATATATATATATATATATATATATAATAGCTGTACCCTGCAAAACCTTTGGATAGAGTTATATCCCTTTGAGGTTTCTCATCGGTAGGCTAGGTTATTTTAGGTTTCGGGCAGATCCGATTTTTTCATAATTGTATTTTAAACTAGAATACAGTTGTATTAAATCTTTACTTTCGATTTAACGCGCAGAGCTTAAATCGTTTTTATATAAATTACTAGATATTATAGTCCCGGCGTTGCCCGGGAAATCTAGGTGTAATGTTAAACCCTTTCCTAATCAATTTAATTGATTTAATTAGGTGCTGATTTATGCCACCTTCCCTATTGTGCAGAAATGACCCACATTTCATACTTCAAAAGATGTGGCTGCCATAACAAACAAACCACCATCAAAAGTAACCCAACGAGGGAACAATAATCCTCCAATACACAATGTTAACAAACTATAATAACTGAGCATGATTATCAAATGCGCATCCGATTTACGTGAAATGCGTAGCCGATTTACGTGAAATCAAGTGCAGAATTATTAGTTTTTTTATTTGACGTCACAGAGGATTTTTATTTATAGCGTTTTGCCCTGAAATCTTTTTATAGTTAGAATCTGAAAGGAAGCATTAAAAAAAATGCACTGATAGGTACAAAATAAGCGAAGGCACGGTACAACACTCATTGGGAAATGACGTCACAGAGGAATTTATCTTAACTTCTAGCGTCGGCGCTCTCATTCCGTAAAAAAACAAACATAGAGCCATCGGGACGTCATAGGTCATAGGTTATTTACGAACGCGCTCGTTAGTGACCCAGTCTGATCTGGAGTGTGATAAAAACCAAAATAATTTGAAAATCGATATTTTATATATTATTATTATTATTTAATATTTAGGACTTTTACATTTCATTATAAAAACCACAGAGACTATTTAAAACTAGATTTTTGAAAAAAGATATCAATCGATTCAACGCAAGGGCCATACGAATTATGTTTTCAAGGACCTCCTCTGGTAAGGTGATTACTTTAACAAATACTATTATTTTACTTATTTCTGGAGGTCGTTTATTTATAGAACGGATTCCCCACACACCGCGACCCTGACAAGCTTAGTTGCTTTATAAGTAGGATTTTCCCGCCATTATATTTCCTACCATATATTAACATAGAGCGATATGCGCTTTTGAGCTTTAAATTAGCCAGTAGATTTTTTTTATTCCCAGCCCCCGTTGTCGACTAATTTCCCCGTTCTTTCCCTTTAACCACTGGACACTTGACCTCTTATGTTGCACGTGACGGATCCGTACTGGCAGCAGTCGTCCGAGTAGGTCATGTGGACCTCCAACAACAGCGGGGTGACGTGAAATTCCTCGAGATGCAGTTTTCGGGTTATGCCTCATGGGCTGTTGAAGCAGCTGCACGGTCAACCCGGAGACCAGGGAAGAAGGTGCAGAGCTCGATGAACACGTCCCGGCCGATAATGGCCTCGGCTGTGCAGTAGCTAATGTTGACAGGGCGGCCGTCAATGGTGACGAACAACAAGGGAAGAGCTGGGGGAAGAAGTGGTGGGCGTGGGGTAGGAGCATGTTAAATGTGTCAGAGTGAATCAAAAGGTGTGGGGACGGGGACACATTAGGAATCAATGTGATTAATTAAATATAGAGGAGATTTCAATTCAGTGTGATGTTCTGACAAATGTCTACGTTAAATTGTTTCTAATTATTTGTTACCAGTGATCGCTCAGGCCAAAAATAAGTCTGTCTGTCTGTCTGTCTGTCTATCTGTCTGACTGCCTGTCTATCTATTTATCTATCTATCTATCTATCTATCTATCTATCTATCTATCCATGAATAAATCCGTCAGTCCGTCCATCAGTTAGTATATCTGGCTATCTTTTTTCCTATATTCAATCTACTTCTAATGTTGGGGTTAAATTTGTTCTTTTTTCCATGGTAAATGAACTCAATGTTCACTGCTTAAGCTTACTATCTATACATTTCTGGCCTTGACTCAAGCAACCACACAGTAATCGACTTTTGTCAACACAACAGTCACTAGCGCCTACTCACGGTGGACTCTAATGACCTGATCCGAGATGAAGTCCGCAGGGGTGCCCGGTACCCTGACTGACACCATCAGCCTAGTATTGTTCATCTCCGGCAAAACTTTCAAATCAAAGTACATCCTGTAGTACATGAAGTGATTGGACTCGAGGCGCCACCTGCACTCGCCGTGCTCGCTGTTGTCTGCCGACCAATCAAAAACACAGATCTGTGGCGGGAAAACATGTACATGGCGTCATTTACCATTTAAACAAAAAAAAAACAAAACATCTACAACCCAGAAACCCCTCCCCCCCCCCCCAAAAAAAAAAAAAGATCTGTCAAAAAAAAATTTAAAAGAAAGTTTGCTTTCTTAAATTTTCTAAATAATTTTTTTTACTAAATTTTTACTAAAGTATTATCAATGACAAGAGAACGACATGAAGTCTGAGATTAAACATTGTTGACATACAGCGCAAGTTCTCGCACATTTGTTACATTAAGTATTTCTTTGCTTTTTTTTGTTAAATACATGCTACACCCTTGTAATACTTCCTATAAAGAGCATACATTTCAGTGGCCTTTACTTTGCAAAATGAGCGAAAACGAAAAAGCATGTTTTTTCTTTAATTTCCATGTTAGTTGTAGATTAATCTCCTAGGCTATATAGTTTCTATGTTGTAGATTAGATATCCTAGGCTATAACGATAGTCCTATGTTGTAGATTAGATCTCCGAGGCTATAACGATAGTTCCTATGTTGTAGATTAATCTTATTGGCTATAACGATAGTTCCTACGTTAATATTCAAACTGTGATAAATACGCTTCACAAAAAAGTAAAATACATACTAGTACATTATTTAATGAACATTAAATTATTTACATTGCGCATTGATTTTTTTTTTGGGGGGGGGGGTCATTTATGTAGGAGGAAGTGTGTACCTGCCCCTCTTCTGCCCAAAAGATCCATGATTTACAATTTTCAAAAATAAAATAAACGTAATATCTTATCTAATTATCTTATTTTAAACGCATATTAAATAAATGGTAAATGTGCTGAGCCAGAAAACGTCAGAGTTAGTCAGGGGCGTCATTGGTGAGAAAGGGATGGGGCAGGGGAAAAGCGTACATAAGAAAACCGCCAAAAACTCTTTCAGAAAACTTTTCTGGTAAGTAAAGTTGGAAAGAAAAAGTCAATTTTTTTTTTTTATTTTCCTATTTAAATTGTATGATATATTTTGCGCATTGACATAATATAACATTTTGAAAGCCAAAGCCAAATGTCCGCCCAAAATGTTGCCGAGTGCCTCCTAGCCAATCCGCCATTACCCGAAACCGCCCGCCCATCTCCCCATCCCAGCCGTACCCGCAATGACGCTTGTAGTAGCGATGTCTGTCAAGACTGAAACGTAATTTACTATTTACAAGTTTCCGCCTCTGGTAGTTCTCCGTCACCCAGTATATCTCCAGCGTCGGATACCGGAACATTTTGCCTTTCGGGGATATGTAGAATGTGTACACAAGCATGTCTCGCAGAGCGATGTAGGTGTCGTAACACTTGGGACGAGAGTGTCGCTCTACGACGATCTGAAGCAGATTCGGGAAATGAATTTCTAAAAGTAGAAACAATGGAGATATCAAAGATCTTTTAGTTTAATTAACAATGTCTGAAAAAATAAATGGGTTATCAAAGATCTTTTAGTTTAATTAACAAATGTCTGAGAAAATAAAGGGTAATAACTAGGAAAAAAGTTATATTACTGGAAATATGTGATGCTGAATATATGTGATACTGAAAATATGTGATACTGAAAATATATGATACTGAAACAATGTAATACTGAAAATATGTGATACTGAAAATATGTGATACTGAATATATGTGATACTTTGAAAATATGTGATACTGAAAATATGTGATACTGAAAAATATGTGGGATACTGAATATATGCGTGATACTGAAAAAAATATGTGATACTGAAAATATGTGATACTGAAAATATGTGATACTGAATATATGTAATACTGAAAATATGTGATACTGAAAAAGTGCAATACAGAAAACATGTGACACTGAAAATATGTTATACTGAATATATATGATACTGAAAATATGTGATACAGAACATACGTGGCATTGAAAATATGTTATACTGAATATATGTGATACTGAAAATATGTGATACTGAAAATATGTGATACTGAAAATATGTGATGCTAAAAATATGTGATACTGAAAATATGCAATTCAGAAAACATGTGACACTGAAAATATGCATTATGGAAATCGACATGTGAATTTCATAAAGTGTATTAAATGTATTACAAAAACGAAAACACACAAATACACAACACAAAAAAGAGTTTTATAATAATATCAATATCTCATTTTAGGTCAGCGCCATTGTGATGGACTGTCAGGACACACTCATGACACACAATTCAATCAAAATATAAACTTGGTGTTAATTATATTTAGTTGAATATCCGGCCACATTGAGCTTACAGTTTGGCAGTACGTCCGGAACAAAAGATGATGGGATATAGAGCTAATAGATTAGAATAAATTAAGCTAATCCGCACGTAATTGGACCACGAGCCGTAGCTATTCCCACAAATATTCTTGAATATTTTAATTGGCTTATTGAAAAAAAAATGTGTTAACTCTCTAGGCAAGGAGATACATCTTGTATTGACGAATAAAAATACGAATAACAATCTTGTACATTTTTTTTATCAAGTTTTCAACTCGCGAAAAAAATTAAGAAAAAAGGCTTTCACTCTATTTACCTGTAGTTGAAGATTCAGCTTTATGTATTGCCATGGCAACTATACAAATCAAGGCTATACTCATGATTGTTTAATGGATATCTGAAAATAAATACAGTTTGTTGATTACCTGTATATTGGAGGGGAGGGGGTGGCATCCATCCACCCATCCGTCCATTTACTATCTATCATCTATCTATTATCTATCTATCTATCTATCTATCTATCTATCTATCTATCTATCTATCTATCTATCTATCTATCTATCTATCTATCTATCTATCTATCTATCTATCTATCTATCTATCTATCTATCTATCTATCTATCTATCTATCTATCTATCTATCTATCTATCTATCTATCTAATCTATCTATCTATCTATCTATCTATCTATCATCTATCTATCTATCTATCTATCTATCTATCTATCTATCCATCCATCCATCCATCTATCTATCTATCTATCTGTCTATCTATTTATCTATCTATCTATCTATCTATCCTCAAAACAATATGTTACTTGCATTAGACAACCTAACTTTTCGCTTTGCACTCAAATTCAAAATCAGGAAAATGTTTGAAAAAAGAAAAAGACAATAACAATTAAATAAGATATCGAAGTAATTATATGAATGTGTAAGTAAAAAGTGTTAACAATAAATAAATAAACAAAACTTCCGGTTTTGTTTGTAGGAATAGAACGCTAATGGACATAGGATTCAAAGCGGGAAAACCCCAAAAAACATGGAACCTAAATGATTCTGTTGCATCTTGGGCTTTTGTCTGGACCGTCTCGCTACGGACCGATAAATAAAGGAAAGGCTATTACACATTTAAAGCTAAACGTGAATGATTTATTCTTGTATCATCTGCTATATGAATTAGTGTAAATGTTTTAACTCACAGAACGCAGGTCGCGCTTCATCTCATACATTCTGCCGCATTATATTTACTTTTTGTTCAGGTGGGGAAAAACCCCACAAAAAAGTCTACCAATCTTCTCTATTCAATGTGCTAATCAATTCTATTGTCTATTCATTTTCCCATAACATTTTCAACTTTAGCCCTTATAAAGACCCATTATGTCCATAGTTGTCCGATACCAGGGCTGAAAATGTATGAAGTAGATGAGAGATTCATTGCGGTATTTCTTACAGATAAAAAATACTTCACATAGCCTCAGTATGGTTGATATATTAAAATATGGTCATTGAAATATTAGTCGAAAAAATTGAGCTCATAGGATGCCGAATCAAAAAACAAGCAATTAAGCCTGTTCCATTCTGGACACAGGACGTATTAGCGCATTTTGTGTTATGCATCAGTACGTATTTTAGCTTTCAGTAAATATTTGTAAATTTTGGAATTGTTTATGAATTCAATTGTGTAATTGTAAAGGATGTTTTTCGAAAATAAAATTATTGTGGCTGAAGAATAAATACTCTACTGCGCAGAACACGTGTGACGTCAATATTGGTGAAACTACGTGCTGCAGTATTTCGCACCAAATGAATGGGTTATTGAACGTATAAGGTGTAGAATGGGGCCATGAAAATGACATAATTATTAATATAGCTTATATAGTAAAAAACGGTAAAAAACTGATGTCCAGCCCTCAGAGGTCAGATCGCAAAATGAACTTTTGCTGCACACATGGCAGGCCAAGACATACAAAATGATATATACATCATGGGTCTAGGACTTATGGTTGTTGAGATCTAGGGTGATGACAGACAGACAGACAAAACGGGGACAATAAAGCAATTTTTTATCAAAAATGCTCTAAAAAGTGCTCAAGTAGGCCAACTTTCGTCTATACATATAAGACCATGTGTCTTTCTTTTACTTATATTTTCGTTGTGGAAAAAAACAAACAATGCTTAGTCAAATCATAACAAAACAAAAAAAAATAAATCAAGAATAGATTGTTTTAATTTATGTCTTTATATTTTAATTGACATTTTACATAGAAAATGAAAGAAAATTAACAACTACAAAAAACGTCAGGAACATACAGGTCTAGTGATTTTAAAGTCTATATATTGAATCGAAATTTAGCTTATCTCTAAATGTACAGTTATTGCCGGGGAAATAGGGCGTTGGAGGAAGTGGTTTAGGAGTAACAGGGCATAGGGCGAAGGGGCTTAGGGGGAAACAGTGGCGTACGGGGAAAGTGGCTTAGGGGAACAGGGCGTAGGGCATAGGAGCTTAGGGAGAAACAGGGCGTAGGGGAATGGGCTTAGGCAAACATTTTTGTAGAGGCTCTGAATACTTCTTAATTCAAATTCATGGAATTATATGTTTACCTTTAGAAGCAACATTACCTGTGGTGGCCTAGAAAACAACATTGTGATGTAGGTATATCTAGACTGCATATAGAGAAATTTCAAAAGTGTTCAGTTGACGCCCTAGGTAATGGTAGTCATAGTCGATCGCCTACTTTTATTAACAATGCCTAATTACGTCTCTAAAGTTTTACCTATCGTCTATTGTTGCATGATTTCAGACTGTGGATAACTCATTCCAAAAAGCTAAGACACATAATTCAAAAGAAGGGAGGGTACAGTCATCAAGCACGATTCGAATCAATAATCACATGTGAATCAAACATCCTATGACGCCTAGTGATTCTTTTGAAAATAAAATAAAATTATATTCATGATATTTCCAGTGATCATCTGTTTCATGAAGATCCAGAGGCTGAAATATAAAGGTAAAGAAATACTAGAATGGAATAACAATCGAGATTTCTATCCTGAAAGATAATCAAAGTGTTTGGTTCCGGTAAGGTAAATCTAAATTAATAAAAAATATTTTAAGTGTTGGGGGTGTCAACCCACTTGTGCTCTAATTAAATCAGACGACACAACTCCTTGTGTTGTAAAAGAATTAACTGAACTTTTAATGCGTGATATTTACAGATGAGAATATGAAAATCCAATATAAACACTAGAAAAGATGAATCAATAAATCAGCACGTATAATTCTATAATTTAACACACACGATAAATACTAAGATCTATATCTGATGAGAAAATGGCAACTAATCAGTATGTGTAGCTGCTATAACTTATAAACCAGTACATGAGGCTATAACTATTATTAATTCCGTTTGCACTGTCCACTTAGTCCACGGTTACAATCAGTATGCCCTTCCCTGGGTCTCTAGGATCTCTCTTGTATGTGTGTCTCTCCGTGTGTGTGTGTGTGTCTCTCAACCGTTATAACTTCCCCCTATTTATAGGATATATCACCCCCGCATATTACATCATTTTCCCGCCAAAACCACAGAGGTCAATGTGTAGGCGATTCGCGCCAAACTCCGTGCGTGGGTGATTGACATTATTGCATCATGCATGCTTGACCCTGCAAGCACTTACCATACCATATAAGGAAATAACGCCGTGACTAACAGTAGACCCCTTTGCCGCCGTAACCCGCCGTAAATCCGCCGAAAAATATGCGGCGCGCCTTATTAGCCGCCGTATTTCTGTCTAAGCCGTTATATTAACTGCCGCATTACGTAATCTTATTTCACATGACCTTGCTGACCATATCAGTTGTTCCAGAAAGCTTTTCTGTTGGATTACAAAATACTAGCTGCATGGATGGTGCTGCAATTATAATAAAGACTTCAAATCTTTTGAAGGTTGACTTCAATCAGCACTTTACAGCACATGTATTTCACCTTAATACCACTGACAGCATCAATAAAAATGAATAATTTCAAGACCGCAATTATAGAAGACGAGATGCGCATTCATTAGAGGATAAAGAAATGATAAAGCATGACCTGAAAGAAGGCATGTCGTCAGTGTGTGAATTGCTTCTTGTAGACGATCAGTTCAGTGCATCGATAGTGAATGCCTCTGAGAGCAGCACTAACGTCATCGTTGACAGTCATAGACACAATCATGAGTCAGTGAAGGCATCCATGTCCACGTGTTGGAATTCAACAATGATGATGATTCAGTCTATACTTGGTCTTGAAAGAGATGTTCAAAATACTCAAGCGTATTGGTCGAGTTGATATTTGTCTCCATGAAATTGTATTTTTCTTAAGTGAACTCGTAACCTTTCTGAAACCATTTCGCACCATAATGATCTCTTCAGCTTTTCAATGCCATTCTTATCAACTATTCCACAAGTGATAAGGCACATAAGAAAGATCTGTACTGCATCAAATGCTGATGATGACAAAATACGAATGATCAAGCTGTCAGCTCTCAACCAGCTTGACCATCGATTTCCCTGTAAACGATTACATTAAGCTGCTTCAGCTGCATGATCCAAATTTCAAATCATTGATTCCACGGTCAGAAGCAACCACAATTCTGGAGAATGCAATACAGTCGTAATGATCCGTGGATTCATCATGTCAATAGTTGATGTAACGCATTCGCAGCTAGTCAGCAAATATGTTTCAAAGAAACCTGATGTAAGCGATTGCGAATGGAGTTGATAAATGAGCTGAGAACTGAGCATTCACCAGACGATTGTACTAATAAGGTATTCTATGTTAATTTATGGCATTGAAAACAGTTAACGTTTTATTTCGCTCTCAATAGACCAGTCAGTTTGAAGTAAAATATTTTTAAATACATACTGTGCACTTTAATGAAGTGTTTTATAAACTAGAAGTTAGTACTGTTGTGTTATGATTTTTTGAACTTTTTATTTCAGATGGCTGTGGAAATTGCAAACTATTTGACGGTGCCTGTTGTTCAATTTCATGATGTCCTCGCTTTCTGGCGTAGCAGTGTTGCATCATCCTCGTATCCACACAACTTAATTAACTACTGGCTCATCTTCACCTATCATCAGCATCATCTGTACCAGTGGAGTGCATGTTTTCGGTTACATTGGTTTGATAATGAACAGCAAACGATCAAGTCTTAACAGCTGTTAAACTAGCATCGCGTTTGTTTTATTAATGACAATTATAAACTGATATTTTAAGTGCTTATCAAGGTTTTGAGTGGCAGAAACTGAATGAGGAATGCATTAATGCACTGCATTAGTAGGACAGCACAGAAACTGTTTATTTCTGTTGTTATAAATAATAAAGCTTTCCCCCAAGTATTATGTTTTATTGCTTTGTTTACCAATTCAATATTGTCTATGAATTTTAGCCAAATATTTCATAATCTGCCGAAAATCAGCCGAAAATTCAGCCGCAAATGTCAATTGACTCAATTTACGGTCAAATTCGGCTAAGCCGGCTATCAGCCGAAAATTTATGTCAGCCAGCCGAACCTTAAAAAAAATTCGGCTGGCAGGTCTAACTAACAGTGTGTGGTAGCAATACCGAATAAGGCAATAATATGAAACGTAAACAAAGCTTAATCACAATGGATAGGACAGGGGGTTCATTATTTTACTCTGTTATAATCAAAATGACCTTAACATCTATTGAAGCCAGGCACTTTCGTTATCTTGCAATGGTATCAATGAAATAATTAGTTGTGTTATTTTTAATGTACAATAAATGAAATATGCTCTATTTTTAAATTAATCTGTGAGGTAATGCTGTTTTTAAGTACAATGGATCCCTTCACAGCCAACAAAAACCTCCGTCGGGGGTGTATGAGGGGGCAGATGATATATCTGGAGGCAGGAGGGACTACTTCAGTGAGGCTACGGTAGCCACTATTTACTAATAGATAACAATGACAATCATGTTAAAAGAGTTCTGCCACAGATGTCGTGGTGGACGTAGGATGAACCATCACAAGGACCTTAAATGATATTCTGAGGACTCACTTGGGCTCTATCCCAGTACTTATAAATCAACACACAAACAATGTGCACATGACGCCCTTAGATAAGTCTGTTTTAACTTTTAAAATAAATCATCGAACATCTGACCCAACTTATAATTCAAATAAGTCTCAAGTCTATTTGTCTGCTGAAGATCGAGTCCGAGAATACTGCTTCCTGTTTTAATATGTATGGCTTTCTGACAGTGCCTCGATTCGATAAATGCTTTTTTTTATATATAAACAATAGACTATACTGAACAAATATATTTTAGTTTAACCATTACTTACAATTAGAATCTGCGTCATCTAATTGATCGAATATCAGAGTTTGAAGAGAAAAAAAATAATGAATTAGTTTCATAATAATAATGACATGTTTATTTCAATTTTATTGAAGTGGGATTGTTTCAAATAGTGGAAGTCAAATATAATTGAACAGAAATAAAATCGCATTTTTATGTTTTATGATGTTTTTTTCAACTAGTAAATACAAAATTTAAAGTTTGGTTTCAAACGGATCTAGATACCCCATGGTACCATTAATATTTCCAAATTTTGTTCTGATTCATTATCTACGACAACTAATACTTTTTAAAAACATTTTAGACTCAGCAGCTATTGGAACTATACCTTATATTGGTATACCATTGAAATATTTTTTTTTAGTCAATTCGGAGATGAAACTTTGAAGATGTCATTAATAATTTCTGTACATAAGTACTGTGACTAGATCCTAGATCAGTAGCTAAACCCGGGATAGTAACTAGATTCGGGATATGTAACTAAATCCGGGATCTGTAACTAAATACGGGATATGTAACTAAATTTGGGATATGTAACTAAATACGGTATATGTAACTAAATTCGGTATGTGTAGCTAAATACGGTATATGTAACTAATTCGGGATATGTAAGTAGATTCTTGATATGCTTAACTAAATTCAGGATATGTAACTAAATACAGTATATGTAACTAAGTCCGGTATAATTAACCTGAATTCGGTATATGTAACTAAATCCAGTATAATTAACTGAATTCGGATATGTAACTAAATCCGGTATATGTGACGAAATTCGGTATATGTAAATAAATCCGATATATGTAACTTAATCCGGTATAAGTAAATAAATCCGGTTTATGCAAATAAATTTGGTATGTGTAACTAAATTCGGTATATGTACCTTGATCCGGTATATGTAACTAAATTCGGTATATGTAACTAAATCCGTTATATCTAACGTAATCCAGTATGTGTAGAAGTAAATTCTGGTATATGTAAATAAATTCGGTATATGTAACTAAATTCGGCATATGTAGGCCTAACTAGATACGGGATATGTAACTAGATACGGTATATGTAGCTAAATATGAGATATGTACATAGAGAACGATCATAACTACCGTCAGCCATTGTTATTTCACCCCCCCCCCACCCCTTTCCACCAAAGCCATTCTTTATGTTCCTGGTGGCACTGGTGGCCAGAGACTGATGGACATATATAGAACACCAACTCAGAACTAACATGTCGGGACTAGTTGTATAATCAGAATGAAAATCATTAGGGGGGGGGGAGGGGTTAAAGGTGATAGTTTGTTTGCCTTATCCCGCCCGGTAAATCGGCCGACTGTGTGCTACAAGTGCAAAATGAGAAACGCTGATCTGTTCATTATTATTTTATTTATTTAATTTTTTATTACATTACAATAAAAGCGTAATTATTTTTTTTTTTTATAAATACATGTTTGTATAAATTATATTTTTTCTTGAAATGGCAATTAAAGGCTCATCGGGGTGAGTGAATTGTAAAAATGAATCTTTTTTTTAGTAGCCACGGCGTATTGAAGGGATGTGTAGCTGCTTTATCGCTCACTGACATCAACAGTGAAGTTTTATTCTGTGGTGAGTATTCCGCGCTCACAAAAACTCTTCACAAACAGAACATTAATCTCAAGTGGACACAAATAGATGAAATTAGACAACGTACCGTCATGTGACCCAGTGAAGGTTTCAACTGAAAAACGTAAATGATGAAAAAATAAATAAAGAGAGAATACAAATGGAGTCTGTAAATATAACGCAGGATAATTGTAAATTGAAATATGATATTAAATAGAATATTGAAGTTGCTATTAACCCATATATACACTTTTAACATGGCTATATATGTAAGTAGTTACAATTAAAAATGTACGAATTTTAAGATGACTAAATTTGAAATTGCATTTTGATCTCCTTGGTTCATGCATATTATAGAGATATTTGTGTAAACCGTGAATAAAGTAATAAGTTCTACTATGA
>JAGDYQ010000089.1:1926897-2069692 GCA_021962125.1 Bulinus truncatus
GAGGGGTCAATTGCCAGCACCCCTTGCAGGATAAATAATTTTATTGGATGGAATAAATAATAATGACTTAAAATTGTCTAAATTACGTAAAAGAAACGTTCGGTTTATAATGCCTTGAGATATTTAATTACTGGGAAATGTTTAGCGCTGAAAAGACTTAGAAAGCTATGGTCGTCGTTTGCCTAGGGAGTCTAGAGGGTAACGTTTTTTTTTTAAAGAAAACAGCTGAACCTCGTAAAAAATCCGCTGAATTTTTTTTTTGGAATTTGATTATTATAAAATATTGAAGACGAAAAAGCCCCCATGGTGGGGGGGGGCAGCCAATCAGTCAAACTTTCTTCCCCTCCTACCCGAAATGACGCCCCCTGACAATCAACTAACAGAAAACAAAACATATATTGTTCATTTTTTTTTAAAGAACAAAAAGAAACCGTTTTCATAGTTAAGTGTTTATATTAGTATATTACGATTCATTGATGTCCACGTTATCCAAGTTTAAGGGGTGAAACTGAATTGAAGCTTGGGTCTGTTATAAATTACCATGACATCAACACCATTACATCCCCCCCGCACCTTGACAGCAACACATTGGCACCAAAACCATGACATTGACATTTTGACATAAACAACACGATGTCCACATCTTGACATTACCTGCTAAAATGACCACGGTTCCAGTGATGAAGAGTATCTCTCCCGTCAGCACATTGAAAGAGCCAAGTGGGGAGAGTGAGCCATGCACACCTGTGTAGGTGCAACAGATGGATTCAATAACTGATTATAGATTTAAATATCATTTTTGATAACACATTCATAGAGTTCTCTGACTCTTACTCAAATGCTTCGTCACGGCAATAGTGTCATTAGTCAGATGCAAGTGGGCCACCAATTGTATTTGTGTGTGTATGTGTGTGTGTCTCAACTGTGTGTGTGTGTCTCCAACTGTGTGAGTGTGAGAGTGCCTATTGTGTCTCTGCGCATAAAAATCATGTGTGCGGTCGAAATATCTCCTACTGCGTAGGGTTGCCTCTGGACTATAGAGAACACGACCACGAGAGTGAGAGAAACGAGAGCTAGACCACTGGTCCATGGAGTAGGAGGTCAGTTGATCGAGACGAGTTGACCGGTTATATGGGGACTGGATGTGTTTTTTGTGTTGATAACTGGACACTTTTCTGTTATGGATGCTTCTATTTTTTTGCTGGCTTTTTCAGTGGCCATAAAGCTACACGTCCTTTCCAGGACGACAGCCAGTGTTTCTTTATAATTAAACTCGATGTTTTTTATCCGTATAGTGTTCATTGATTACACTGGGCAACAGCCAAAAAATCGTCAGGGGTTTTTCAACTGATTTAGACTAATTTTGGTGTTCTGAGTCCGAATATCACATTGATTTGGCTTGGTCAGGTCAACTTCTTGAGATACTTGACCTACATGATCTACATGACGAGCTATACGTATTCTAATATCAGGGGTTTTGAGTTCAATCATTTCTCTAAATTAGCTGCATAAAAATTAGCAGCAAAATAATCACACTTAAAAAAAAAAGAGATAATTTTATTTTATTTATAAATATATCAATCTGGATTTTCACTTGATTATTTAATGTATCAGCACTTTATTTGAACGAATGAATTTGAACACGTTGACTTTTATTTCTTGAGTAAAACGGAAAAAATCGTCAGCTGATGATCCGCAAAAAATGTGATTTTTTTTTACAAAAAAAACGATTTTTTTTTTAGTTCTGTAGCAAAAAATCCTGACCTGATTGAGCGAAACCAAGGTCATTTTCGGACTCAGAGCATCAAAATTAGTCTAATTCAACTGGAAAACCCTGAACGATTTTCAAAAAAATATTTGTTTGTTGCCCAGTGTTATTGTTTGTTTCCTGGTTATTGACTTACACTGCTCAGTAGGGGAAAATACACAACGACTGCCCATGGTGCGCAGCCATACTCCTAGGCTAAGATTGTCCAATTATTATTTAATATTTTCTTAATGACTGGGAAATGGTGGTCTTCTGAAGGGGGAGGCTAACAGGGTTAACCCCTCGCAAATTATAGCGATTTATGTCGATTTACGATAGGAGAATCTCATGGCCCCATTCTACACCTTATACGTTGCGATACGAGAATAAGGGCCCTAGGAGCCCCAAGAGTATCTATCACCCTAACTAAATTTGGTTTAAACAATTTTGGTCATGGCCTCTGAGGGAAGGGCATCAGTGTTTCTTAGGGTACCGTTTTTTACTATATAATCTATATTAATAACGTACTGATACATTACACAAAAATGCGCAAACACGTCCTGTGTCCAGAATGGAACAGGTTTAAGATGCTTTTTTTTTCTCTTCCCCATCCAGCCCTCGTTTCTGATTAATTTACCCGTTCTTTCCCTTAACCACTGGACACTTGACCTCTTATTTTGCACATGACGGATCCGCACTGGCAGCAGTCGTCCGTGTAGGTCATGTGGACCTCCAACAACAGCGAGGTGACGTAGAAGTTCCTCGAGATGCAGTTACGGGTGATGTCCCACAAAGGCTGCTGCAGCAGCTGCATGGTCAAACTCGGAGACTTCAGGAAGAAGGTGCATAGCTCGATGGAAACGTCCCGGCCGATAATGGCCTCGGCCGTGCAGTAGCTTATGTTGACAGGGCGGCCGTCAATGGTGACGACCAACAAGGGAAGAGCTGGGGGAAGAAGTGGTGGACGTAGGGACATGTTAAATGTGTCAGAGTAAATCAAAAGGTGGGGGGACGGGGACACATTAGGAATCAATGTGAGTAAAAAAAATACAGAGGAGATTTCAATTCAGTGTGATGTTGTGACAAATGTCTACGTTAAATTGTTTCCAATTATTTGTTACCAGTGATTGCTCAGGCTAAAATTAAGTCTATCTATCTATCTATCTATCTATCTATCTATCTATCTATCTATCTATCTATCTATCTATCTATCTATCTATCTATCTATCTATCTATCTATCTATCTATCTATCTATCTATCTATCTATCTATCTATCTATCTATCTATCTATCTATCTATCTATCTATCTATCTATCTATCTATCTATCTATCTATCTATCTATCTGTCTGTCTGTCTGTCTGTCTATCTATCTATCTATCTATCTATCTATCTATCTATCTATCTATCTATCTATCTATCTATCTATCTATCTTTCTATCTATCTGTCTATCTATCTATCCATCCATTTATCCATCCATCCATCCATCTATCCATCCATCCATCCATCCATCCATCCATCCATCCATCTATTTATCTATCTATCTATCTATCTATTTATCTATCTATCTATCTTTCTATCTATCTACCTATATATATATATATATATATATATATATATATATATTACCTAACGATCGATTCATCCAACCCTCTAAGAATCATTCCGTCCGTCCATCCATCTGTTAGTATATCTGGCTATCTATTTTCCTATCTTCAATCTACTTCTAATGTTGGGTTTAAATTTGTTTTTTTTTGTTCATGGCAAATGAGCTCATTGTTCAGTGCTTTAAGCATATTATCTATACATTTATGGCCTTGACTTACGCAACCATACAATAATCGACTTTTGTCAACACAACAGTCACTGGCATCTACTCACGGTGGACTTTAATGACCTGATCGGAGATGAAGTCCGCAGGGGTGCCCGGTACCCTGACCGACACCATCAGCCTAGTATTGTTCATCTCCGGCAAAATTGTCAAATCAAGGTACAACCTGTAGTACATGAATTTCTGGGAGTCGAGGCGCCACCTGCACTCGCCGTGCTCGCTGTTCTCTGCCGACCAATCAAAAACGCAGATCTGTGGCGGGAAAACATGTACATGACGTTATTTACCATTAAAGAATAAACGAAAAAAAAACAACAACAACCGAAAATCCCCAGAAAAAAGATCTGTTAAAAAAAGACATTTCAAAGAAAGCCTGTTTTCTTTTTTTTACTAAACTCTAGCAGAGAAATTTGTATTATCTATGACAAAAGAACGACATGAAGTCTGAGGTTAAACATTGTTGAAAGGCGGCGCTAGTTCTCGCAAATTTGTTACTTTAGGTATACCTTTGCTTTTTTGTTGAATACATGCTACACCCTTGTAATATTTCCTATAATGATCATAATTTCAGTGGCATATACTTAGCGAAATGAGCCATAACGAAAACGGATGTTTTTTTTTTCTTTAATTTTCATGCTTAGTTTTAGATTATATCTCCTAGGCTATAACTTTAGTTCCTATGTTGTAGATTAGATCTCCTAAGCTAGAACTTTAGTTCCTATGTTGTACATTAATCTCCTAGGCTAGAACTTTAGTTCCTATGTTGTACATTAATCTCCTAGGCTAGAACGATAGTTCCTACGTTAATATTCAAACTGTTATAAATACGCTTCACCAAAAAAGTAAATACATACTAATCCATTATGTAATGAGCATTAAATTATTTACATTGCCAGTGATTGGATGGAGGGGGTTATTTGTGGAGGAGGCAGTGTGTACCTGCCCCTTCCCTACCCAAAAGATCCATGATTTACAATTTATTTTTAAAAAAAATTGTAAACGCAATATCTTATTTTTTAAAACGCATATTAAATGAATGGTAAATGTGTTGACCCCGAAAAAGTCATAGTTAGTCAGGGGCGTCATTAGTGGCAAAGGATTGGGGAAGGGGGGAAAGGAATTCGGCAGGGGGAAAGGAATTGTGCAGGGGGAAAGGAATGGAGCAGGGGGAAAGGAATGGGGCAGGAAGAAAGGAATTGGGCAGGGGGAAAGGAATGGGGCAGGGAGAAAGGAATGGGGCAGGGGGAAAGGAATGGGGCAGGGGGAAAGGAATGGGGCAGGGGGAAAGGAATGGGGCAGGGGGAAAGGAATGGGGCAGGGGGAAAGGAATGGGGCAGGGGGGAAGGAATGGGGCAGGGAGAAAAGGAATGGGGTAGGGGGAAAGGAATGGGGCAGGGGGAAAGGAATGGGGCAGGGGGGAAAGGAATGGGGCAGGGGAAAGGAATGGGGCAGGGAGAAAGGAATTGAGCAGGGGAAAGGAATGGGGCAGGGGGGAAAGGAATGGGGCAGGGAGAAAGGAATGGGGCAGGGGGGAAGAAATGGGGCAGGGGGAAAGAAATGGGGCAGGGGGAAAGGAATGGGGCAGGGGGAAAGGAATTGAACAGGGGAAAGGAATTGAGCAGGGGAAAGGAATGGGGCAGGGGGAAAGGAATTGAGCAGGGGAAAGGAATGGGGCAGGGGAAAACGTAAGTAAGAAAACCCTGCACCCCCCCACTCCTAGCCGTACCCAAAATGACGCTTGTAGTAGCGATGTCTGTCAAGACTGAAACGTAATTTACTATTTACAAGTTTCCGCCTCTGGTAGTTCTCAGTCACCCAGTACATCTCCAGCGTCGGATACCGGGACATTTTGCCTATCGGGGATATGTAGAATGTGTAGACAAGTATGTCTCTCAGAGCGATGTAAGTGTCGTAACACTTGGGACGAGAGTGCTGCTCTACGACGAGCTGAAGCAGATTCGGGAATTGAATTTCTAAAAGAAGAAACAATGGAGAGATATCATTGGTCGTTAGTTTCATTAATAATGCCAAAGAAATAAGGGGGATATCAAAGATCTTTTAGTTTAAGAAATTTATATCAATTTTAATCTAGAGTCGATGTTTCTAGGCAGCCATTTCGGATTGTTTACACTCGCAAAACGCGGAAAAACTCTGAAAGAAGCAATGCCGCGAAATTTCTCTGCACCGCCGCGGAAATGCTATGCGGTTCGAGCATCTCCATATAAATACATCGCCGCAAAAGAGGGGCGAATTTCAACGAGCTACCTAGATACACGAAATTCGCCTTGTCTGTGCGTACTTTTAAAGCATAAATAGATTCTAGATGCTTAAAAAAGAAAAAAAATATTTGTTTTATCGTATGCAGCTATTGTGTCGTCACCCACTCTGAACTAATATATATATATATATATATATATATATATATATATATATATATATATATATAAGATATTAACATAGTTGATAAAAGTAAAATGTATAAAGCAAAGTACCATTGTTCGGCATAAATAGTAGTAAACTGGGAAAATAAAAGTGTAGCCGATAAGATAAATGAAAAATAAAACACAGAAAAACAAAAGTAAAAACAAACAAAAAATAATCAAGCTAACCAGGTAACAAATAGAAAAAAAATTATTACTACAAATATGTGATACTGAAAATATGTGATACTGCAAATATGTGATACTGCAAATCTGTGATACTGAAAATATGTGATACTGCAAATATGTGATAATGCAAATATGTGATACTGCAAATATGTGATACTGAAACTATGTGACACTGATAATATGTGATACTGCAAATATGTGATACTGAAACTATGTGATACTGCAAATATGTGATAATGCAAATATGTGATACTGCAAATATGTGATACTGAAACTATGTGACACTGATAATATGTGATACTGCAAATATGTGATACTGAAACTATGTGATACTGAAAATAAGTCATACTGAAACTATGTGATACTGAAAATATGTGATACTGCAAATATGTGATACTGCAATATGTTATACTGCAAATATGTGATACTGAAAATATGTGATACTGCAAATCTGTGATACTGAAAATATGTGATACTGCAAATATGTGATACTGCAAATATGTGATACTGCAAAAATGTGATACTGAAACTATGTGATACTGACAATATGTGATACTGCAAATATGTGATACTGAAACTATGTGATACTGAAAATAAGTCATACTGAAACTATGTGATACTGCAAATATGTGATACTGAAACTATGTGATACTGAAAATAAG
Organism: Bulinus truncatus; assembly: GCA_021962125.1. Classification (NCBI taxonomy): domain Eukaryota; kingdom Metazoa; phylum Mollusca; class Gastropoda; family Planorbidae; genus Bulinus; species Bulinus truncatus. The sequence goes on from JAGDYQ010000089.1 coordinate 1,933,747, forward strand.
TCATACTGAAACTATGTGAAACTGAAAATATGTGATACTGAAAATATGTGAACCTGCAAATATGTGATACTGAAAATATGAAATATGGAAATCGACATGTGAATTTCATACAGTGTAGTCAATGTATTACAAAAACGAAAACACACACAATACTCAAATACACAACACAAAAAAGAGTTATATAATTATATTAATATCTCATTTTAGGTCAGCGCCATTGTGATGGACTGTTTGGACACACTCATGACACATAATTCAATCAAAATATTAACTTATTATTTTTTTTTGAATATCCGTCCACATTGAGCTCACAGTTTGGCAGTACGTCCGGAACAAAAGATGATATGATATAGAGCTCATAGATTAGAATAAATTAAGCTAAACCGCACGTAATTGGACCACGAGCCGTATGTTTTCCACACATATTTTTAAATATTTTAATCAACTTATTAAAACAATGTGTTAACTCTCTAGGCAAGGTGATACATCTTGTGTAGACGAATAAAAATACGAATAACGATCTTGTACATTTTTTTTATCAAGTTTTCAACTCGGGGAAAAAAAAATACCTGTTGTTGAAGATTCAGCTTTATGTATTGTCATGGCAACTAAACAAATCAAGGCTATACTCATGATTGTTTTAAGGATATCTGAAAATAAACACAGCTTGTTGATTTCCTGTATATTGTACACAGTAAGGAATGTAATACTTAAGAAGAAATATACTCTGTTCTGGAAGAAATTATACTGTGTTTAAGAACAGTTATGTCTGCAAGTGTTTCGCTAGTTAAGAGGGGGGTAGCAAAATAGAGGTTACACCCAAATGTGGTTTGTAAGATTTAAGAGATTTCATCTCAACACTATAGTGATGATCCATCCATCCATCCATCCACACACCAATCCATCTAATTACTATCTATCTATCTATCTATCTATCTATCTATCTATCTATCATCTATCTATCTATCGTATCTATCTACCAAAACTTAACTGGAAAAAATATCAACAACATTCATGGTTACTTTTAGTCCACCCCCACCTACCAAATCAGATGTCTGCAGTCCGAGTATGTATAAACGTGTCTTCCTTTTAAGGACACATTCTGACAAAAGTACGTATAAGAGAACAAGTCCTATAGATGGCCCTGAAATAAATTTTGTCTGATGGAGGGGACTAACAGATGTATGATTCGAATACTGAATATTTGAAAACAAAAAGCAAAACAAAAGTACATTGACACTATAGCACTATATCTTTAACTAAATTAGATGAAATTGTTGCAGTTACTTGCGAGGTTGTATGCACCTTCCAGAGTAAAGTTGTAATAGTATGCAAACTTCAAAACAATATGTTACTTGTATTAGACAACATTATTTTTCGTATCGCACTCAATTCAAAATCAGGAAAAGGTTTGAAAAAAAGCAAAAGACAATAACAATGAAATAAAATATCGAAGTAATAATATTAATGCTTAAGTAAAAACTGTTAAGTTAACAATAAATAAATAAACAAAACTTCCGGTTTAGTGTGTAGGAATAGAACACTAATGGATAAAGGATTCAGCGCGGGAAAACCCAAAAAACATGGAACCTAAATGATTATGTTGCATCTTGGGCTTTTGTCTGGACAGGCTCGCTCCGGACCGATAAAAAAAGAAAAGGCTATTACACATTTAAAGCTAAACTTGAATGATTTATTCTTGTATCATCTGCTGTATGAATTAGTATAAATGTTTTAGTTTCTCTGAATCAAAATTTACAGATTCACATAGAGTCCAACCCATAATTCACAGAACGCAGGTCGCGCTGCATATCAAACATTCTGCCGCGTTATATTTACTTTTTGTTCAGGTTGGGAAAATAAAACCAACAAAAAAGTCTACCATTAATTATTCTCTAATCAATGTGCTAATCAATTCTATTGCTTGTTCATTTTCCCATAACATTTTCACCTGTAGCCCTTATAAAGACCCATAATGTCCATAGTTGTCCGATACCAGGGGTGAAAATGTATGAAGTAGATGGGAGCCATATTGCGGTATTTCTTACAGAGAATAATGCTTTACATAGCCTCAGTATAGTTGATATATTAATATATCTGTCGAAAAAATTGAGCTCATAGGATGCCGAATTAAACAAAGTGCTCAACTAGGTCAAATTTGGTTTATATATAAAGTCCATGGATAGAGCTATGTGTCTTTCTTTTTCTTATTTTTTTTCGTTGTGGAAAAAAAAAACAATGTTTAGTCAAATTATAACAAAACAAAAAAAAAAATAAATCAAGAATAGTTTGTTTTAATATATGTTAATTTATATTTTCATTGACATTTTACATAGAAAAATGAAAGGAAAATAACAACAAAAGAACGTCAGTAACATACAGGTTTAGACATACAGGTTTAGACATACAGGTTTAGACATACAGGTTTAGACATACAGGTTTAGACATACAGGATTAGACATACAGGTTTAGAAATACAGGTTTAAACATACAGGTTTAGACATACAGGTTTAGACATACAGGTTTATACATACAGGTTGAGTGATTTTAAAAATTCTATATATTGACATTTATCTCTAAATGTGCAGTTGTTGCCGCGTTTGAGTTTTTGATGCGAAACAAGGCGTAGGATGAAGTGATTTAGGGGTACAGGACATAGGGCGAAGGGGCCTAGGGGAAACATGGCGTAGGGGGAACTGGCTTAGGGAGAAACATGGCGTAGGGGAAGCGGATTAGGGGGAAACAGGGAGTAGGGGAAGCGGATAAGGGAGAAACATGACGTAGGGGAAGCGGATTAGAGGAAAACGGCGTAGGGGAAGCGGATTAGGGGGAAACAAGGCGTAGGGGAAGGGGCTTAGGGGGAAACATGGCGTAGGGGGAAGGGGCTTAGGGGGAAACAGTGCATAGGGCGAAGAGGGCTTAGGGGGAAAAGGGATAGGGCAAAAGGGCTTAGGGAGAAACAGTGTGTAGGGGGAAGGGGCTTAGGCAAACATTTTTTGTAGAGGCTCTAAATAGTTCTTAATACAAATTAATGGAATTATCATTTAGATGTTAACCTCTAGAAACAACATTACGTGTAGGCCTATAGAAACAACATCACGTGTAGGCCTATAGAAACAACATTACGTGTAGGCCTATAGAAACAACATTACGTGTAGGCCTATAGAAACAACATTACGAGTAGGCCTATAGAAACAACATCACGTGTAGGCCTATAGAAACACCATTACATGTAGGCCTATAGAAACAACATTACGTGTAGGACTATAGAAACAACATTACGTGTAGGCCTATAGAAACAACATCACGTGTAGTCCTAGAGAAACAACATTACGTGTAGGCCTATAGAAACAAAATTACGTGTGGGCATTTAAAAACTATATTACGTGTAGGCATATAGAAACATCACGTGTAGGCATATAGATACAACATTACGTGTAGGCCTATAGAAACAACATTACGTGTAGGCCTATAAAAACAACATTACGTGTAGGCCTATAGAAACAACATTACTTGTAGGCCTATAGAAACAACATTGTGATGTAGGTATATCTAACTTTTATACAGAGCAAATTTCAAAACTGTTCATTTTACGCCCTCAGGTAATGGTAGCCCTAGGCAATCGCCTACTTTTATTACCTAAGCCTAATTACGTCTCTGTGCTACCTATCGTCTATCGTTGCATAATTCCAGACTCATCTAAAGTAAGGCACATTATCCAATGACGTGAGTAAAGTCGTCCAGCACAATTTGTATCAATATTCTCATATGAATCAAACTTCTAATGTGATTCTTTTGGAAATAAAATAAATTTAGCCCATGCCACTTCCGTTGGTCATCAGTTTCATGAAGAGCCAAAGGCTGAAATATAAAGGCAAAGAAATAATAGAATGCAATAATAATGGAGATTTCTATCTAAAGACAATAGAAGTGTTTGTTTTCCTGAAGCTAAATCCAAATTAATAAAAAAAAAACATTTTAAGTGTTGGGGGGTTCATTTTTTTACTCTGTGATAATCAACATCTATTGGAGCCAGGCACTTTCAATATTCTGGCAATGGTTTAGCAGTTAATTAGTTGTGTTATTTCTTCCAATATATTATGAATAAAATTTTGTAATTTTTTAAAGTTATTTATGAGGTAGTTCTGTTTTTAGAGCATTTTCGAAAAAAAATGCTCTATTGTCCCCGTTTTGTCTGTCTGTCTGTCTGTCTGTCCGTCATCACCCTAGATCTCAACAACCTTAAGTCCTAGACCCATGATGTATATATCATTGTGTAGGTCTTGGCCTGCCATGTGTGCAGCAAAAGTTCATTTCGCTATCTGACCTCTGAAGGCCGTAAAAGGGGGCTTATAAAGTACCGTTTTTTACTATAGAAGCTATATTAATAAAGGAGCGCCATATATCTCAGCAACTATAAGTCCTAGACCCATGATGTATATATATCATTTTGTAGGTCTTGGCCTGCCATGTGTACATCAAAAGTTCATTTCGCGATAGGACCTCTGAGGGCCGGGCTTCAGGGCTCCTAAGGGGCTTATATATTATATATACACCTTGTACGTTCAATAACCCATTCATTTGGTGCGAAATACTGCAGCACGTAGTTTCACCAAGATTTATTAAGAAACTCATCAAATGAAATAGTAAGCTTGTGTTCTGAGTTTAATTGAAAGTATCAGAGCTATGCAACAATTGACGGAGTTTTCGGTATATGTAACTAAATTCGATATATCTAACTAAATCTGGTATATGTAAATACATTGGTATATGTAACTTAATTCGGTATATCTAACTAAATCTGGTATATACAACTAAATCCGGGATATGTAACTAGATATGAGATATGTACATAGAGAATAATCATAACTACCATTTGCCGTTGTTATTTCACCCCTCCCCCCTCCACCAAAGCCATTCTTTATGTTTCTGAGTGTAGAGACTGAAGGACGTATATACAACATTAGCCAGGGCCGTAACGAGCTTAACTCGCGCCCGGGGCACAATACCTTTGTAATACCTTTTTTAGCGCCCCCCATTGGAAAACCATATAATATTATATGTAAAATATACCATTAGGCGCCCTTGAACCTCGGCGCCCGGGGACATATGTACCCCTCACCGCCCCCTAGTTACGCCTCTGACATTAACTCAAAACTAACATGTTGGGGACTTTTTGTAGAATCAGAATTAAATTCATTTGAGTATAGAATGGGGTGGTGGGGGTTAAAGGTTGTATCCTAGTTTGTCCCATCCCTGTCCGGTAAATCGGCCGACTGTGTGCTACAAGTGCAATATGAGAACCGTTGTTCATTTTTTTATGATGCAGACAGGAAACAATAATATTTTTTATGATACAGACAGGAAACAATAATATTTTTTTTTATGATACAGACAGGAAACAATAATGTTTTTTATGATACAGACAGGAAACAATTGTTTTTCTTTTTATGAAATAGTAAAGAGACATACGTATTTACTTGGGTCACTAACAGTAAGTTGTTTACGGTTTTGCTTCAACTAGCGATATCCTTAAAATATTATTATTATTTGTTCATTAAATGATTGTTCGGCTACTACAAGCCATGTCAGATTTAAATGATTCCTGGTCTGACAATAGCTTTGGCATAACATAAGATTGTTTGGCTGGTAGTGACAGTTTATATTTTTAAAGCAGTCAATTTAAAATGGCATCTTTTTGAAGGAGCTTAGACTACTACCCTCACACGTGAAATAAATGTCAATAATACCTCCAAATACGAACGCGCTAATAAATACCCCCCCCCCCCAATGAATAAGGTTCTGAATAAAGAGTCAAAACAGACCAACACGACGGTGCGTCAAACGCACGTTTGACGTCCTAGACACGACAGGCCATTGTCGTGTCGTTTTTCGGCAAAACACACTGCCACGACGTGCGTTTTCTAAAGTATGCTCACTGACCTACACAGTTCAGCTAAAAATTCTCTTAAATTGACTGCACTCACCTAAACAACTTTTACATCCCTCTGAGTTAACATGAATAAATGCATTCACCTTTTTAGGCCAAAGTTAATAATAAGATTATAATAATGAGAAAATATGGTTGATTCATATATGAATCATGGGGAACTGTAGGGTTAAGTAATCAAGTTATTTATTCATTTAACCAGGAACAGCATTATTCTAGTTCAGGGCTTCTTAAACTTTTGTAATTCATGACCCCATTTATGATTGCGAGTTTCTTGATGACCCCATACAAATATAAAAGAAAAATTAATTAATATTTTACAAGTTAAAAAACATTTTCTGTTAAATTGTATTTTTATCTCTCGCGACCCCAGAATTTTGCTACGCGACCCTAAATGGGGTCGCGACCCATAGTTTAAGAAGCCCTGTTCTAGTTCTATACTTATATATAGATATACAGTTCTAAACTTAGGAACTGGGAGGACCTGGAGGGGGCTTGACCTCTTTGGGGGCCCCTGTATTTTGACTTTCTACATCATGATATGAAATAATGTACTTAATATTTAATGTAAAAAAATGTTTGGGGGCCAGGTGGGGCATTCGAGTCAGTTTGGAACCCCCACTCTCTCCCTCCTGGTTATGCCCCTGTATATATATATATATATATATATATATATATTCATTAATATATATAGCCAATCTTAATTATAGAAAGAAAGCTACCATTATAGTATGATTATAGTATCAAAATAGAGAAATGATGTAGTTTTAACAACGAAATAACTTTCAGTGACAGTAACTTCGTATCTATTTAAATTATAGAAATACTATTCAACTAAGCACCAAATTCAGCTCTATAAGACTACTAAGAGCTAAATTAAGCCTCCCTATAGGCTACTAATATATAAAAAAGCCTGTAATCCTAAGCACTCATTGTAATCCAAACAGATTTCCAAATAAGAAATAACGGAATCTCAGATGAAAGACTTTAAATATCCATACAAGTAAAGATATTCTAATGCTTATCAGCTAATACTATAAGGCATCTTTATTTTTAAAATTATCATATCATTTTTGAGTCATGCAAAAACACAGCTCATTTATTGAGCTAAGTAGTGTGTAATATCTTTTAATATAAACAGTCAAACATATGATGCAGGAGTTGTCTTTTTTTATTTAGAACTAAAAACTCTCTGAATTACAAAAATGCTTTATTTTAAAATAGTTGTAGGCTTTTGATATCTTGAAAACAATTTTTTTTATCCTTTGATCATAAAAAGTATTGAATTTCTCATGCCATAAAAGGTTCGAGAGATAGTATGTATTGTCACCTAAAACCATATAGAATTCTTTTTGGTTATACATGTATTCTTAAAGGCACAGAAATAACTTTTTATAATGACAACATTTCAAAGTAAAAAAAATAATTGAATGATAAATTGCATCTTTATGATTTGGAACAGCACACATTTTAATTAGCAATAAAAAGTAAAAATACTTTTGTGTTTAATAGTTGTTTTGCATTTTAAAAAATGTAAAAAAAAAAAAAAACTTTTTAAAAATACTTTTAATAAAATAGCTTAGATCATACAAACATTTAAATAAATTTATTCAGTTATTAATTTTTATTCTGGCGGCCACGCTTTTATTTAATCAATATTTATACTTTTTAGTGTCGAAAGTAATTATCTTGTTTTTGTTTGTGTAGTTAGTATAAATTAATAAGTGATGTACATAGTGGAATAACAAAACTCTCAAATTTAGTAGTTTTATATTCTATTATATTGTTAAAAGAATTTCCCTTTCTTTTGTGGGTAAAGTTTATATACAACATTAAAAATAGCACACCAGACTAAAAAAAAACAGCTTCAAAACTCATTAAATTCATAAACCAATGCAAAACTTGAGATGCCATTCTGCTATATCCCTTGCCCAGCTGCCGTTACTTCCCTAACTTAAGTCAGGCACCCATTTAAAGCTGGGTGGACTTGTGGGATGACTTTGAAACAAATTTCACGTGGAAAATGTTCACATGGTTCTTACAGTGGATCGAACCCAGGACTCTCAGTTCGACAGTCAAGTATCTACACCACTCGGCCATCCGTCCCTCTTTATATAAACACTATCAAAAAATTAATTCACTTTGGGCTCCATAAGAATTTAATAAATAGACACAAACATTCTATAATAGTGTATTGTCATCAAGAATACACAAGTTTTAGAAATTTCAAATCGATTGGTCTTCGCGAAGGTGATAATTGATTATAAATTTCCCAAAACACAGAATTGGTCTGCCACACCACCTGAGAGTTACTGTAATAAAATTAAAAGCCTATAAAAAAGATTGCAAAGTAGGTAAGGTATATACATAACAAAAAAACATGCTAATTCTAAACATTCAATTTAACTGTGATCATAGCCACAACCATGGACTGAGAAAACAGTAAAAAAAAAAAGTGTTTTAGTAGAAAAAAAACCCCCTAAATTTCATTGTTTTTTTATGATTAGTATGAATACAAATGTAATATATATTGTTATAATTCACTATTACATTATAATTAGCTCTAATTTAGGTCATAAGTAGAAGAATGTTTTGTTTACAAAGTGAAAAGTCAACAAAAATAGTTGTGTTAAGCTGAAATATATATAAATTAAGAATGTTATAGTTATGTTAATGTTTGGTTGTTTACAAAGTCCAAAGTCAACACATATCAAGAAAAAAAAATAAGAGTAAAATACTAAGTATTTTTTAATAAGCCATAAAAATCATTAGCAAATACTGATAGGCCTAACATTATTTGAGAAAGTAAATATAAAAGCATTGAAATGAATCTCTCTAACTCTAGGTATTCAGAATTATTATTGTTTTCTTATTAATAAATGATGATTAAAATGATTATACTACCAAACAGTATGTAAGTTAGCCAACTAATGTTTACTAATAACTAATTGCTAGTATAAGAGACAATTAAACTTGAGAAGTAGTATTAGAAGAATGATAAGTTTAAAAAGTCAACATTAATCAACATATATCAAGACAAATTTTTTGTTTACTCTAGTAACCCATTTTATTTGTAATTAGGTCTACAATGAAAGACTTAAGAATATTATTATTATTATTTTTTTGTTAAATAATGTCTGCTTGGATAATATATATAGTCTAGTCTAGTTTAGTTTTTAAGAGAGGGTGTTAGTATTAGACTAATAGTAATAATATTCATGCAGATACAGATGTCCAGAAATGACTTAGTTGACAAATGGGAACTTCAAGTGAAACTTGAAAGTGTTTTAAAAAAATAGGTGCAGAAAATTCTAACCATGTATTCTTTTCTTATGCACCAAATATAATAAATGGCAATGAAAACGCCAGCAGTCAGCCACAGCAATCAGCTTTATTTTTGTAAAGTGTTTAATAAAATAAAATGTTTAAAATCATTACCATGCCTTGAGTTAATTATCCTCATTGTACTGTTTTGAATAATAAAAAAAGAGATTGAGGCCTATAACTTAAATAGCTTAAAAGTTTGACATTTTCTATAATAAAAATTCATTCTCGGCTGACGTCAGATTAAAAAAAAATGTTTTAATTTTTTTTTCAAGATCAAAATTTTCTTAATAAGGCACATTAATCATCATTCATTAAAGTATTTAAATTGAAAGTTTCAGGCTTCCATCTTTCATGGTTCAAAAGTTAAAAGAAATTTTTAGCATTAAAATGTTAATCTTGACCATCAAATTAAAAAGATAAGTTTTTGTTTTTAAATGAAGGCTTGATATGATAATGTACATTACTTAACTTTCACTCAAGTATCTAAATTGAAAATTTGAGGCCTGCAGCTTTAGTAGTTACAGTTTTTTTAGTATAAAAATGTTTTTCTTGGCGAGTCTCGGCCTTCAAATTCTAAATAAAAATATCTTTGTTTTGTTTATTTTTTAATAACTTTATTAATACTGGGCAATAAACAAAACACATCAAAGTATTTATGTTGGAAATTTGGAGTATATACATTCTATAGATAAAAAACTGTGCAATTTTATCTGCAGCTCATTGAGACTTTGATCAAAGTTTTTTTTTTATATTCCTTGTTATGTAAAAGTGACCCCCCCCCCTCCCCTTTTTTATACCTGAAAATCTGTTCTAAAAGACATAGAACACTAAGTGCGGTATCATTGGAAAGCTTGCAACCAGCTCTATCGAATTAAACATATTAAACTTTAATATTACTGTTTTGAATTTTCTCATCGTCATCGAAGTACCTAATGTTACTAATTAGTCTTAGTAGGCTAATTACTTGAACCGGAGTAAAAAAAAACAAATTGGTACAGCAGAAAACTAAACATGAGATAAATTTGAATTCAGTTAAGATACATTTGACAATTGGACTTAAAACTGATCACTTGACTTAATATTACATCGATAGATGTTGTGATGGTTTGGTCATTGTGTGACTTGGCTTTTGCTGTCTCGAAACATGGTCGAGTCGTGTGATACCGAGCTTAATACAAACTTTTGATAATGATATTGATTAAAACAAATGTAATAATTGTGTATACTACATTTTTTAATATTATTAGTTTGTATCTGTGGGCGAGAAGCAGTTATTAATAATATTAAACAAAATACTTTAATACCCCATCCCCATGGCTTCGGCACTTAGTCTTAGTATTTCTCTATTTAAACACTGTCTAGATCTAAAATGTTTCACAAATAGTTATTTTTGTGATTTACTACATTATTTTTTTCAACATGATATAATTCACTTTTCTCTTTAAATTTGAATATTTTTTGTTCATAATAAAACAAATATTTTATAAAATTTCATTGTTTTAGTAAATGAATGGGTTCGTCAAGGCATCCATTTTGTATTGTTTACAATGCGTTTTTTCAGAAGGTGCATCAAAAACGCAGATACGCACGACAGACGACGTGCCAGTCTGCGTTATCGCTCTTAAAGATTGGTTCGTGACGTCACACGGTTTTCACACGACTGACGCATGACGCATGCGTCAAAGAAAACGCAGCGGTCTGTTTTGACTTTAAAACAATTACTGCGTTTTTTTATGCCAACTTTTACATTTTTCATGGTAGTAAAAGCGTCTAATGTGATTTTTCGAAACCTTTTCCAATATTTATTCTAAGATTTACTTTCCATATGTAACTCAATTTAGTGCAATGGCCATTAATTTTTTTTAAATCCGCATTTAAGTAGATTTTGTTTTGCCTAAATCTTTTAAATCGTTTTCGTTGGGGGTCAAATACCGGATTAATTGATTTTCTACCAAATATATATAAATATAATATAATATATATTATATATATATATATTACATATATATATATATATAATTATATATATAATTATATAAAATATATAATCTGGTTCCGCAAGTTGAATGATTTAAAATTTATTAAAGCCCGTCTGCGGCAAAATATGCTGTGCGCAATATCAAGTAATTTTATTTGTGTGCGCAATTTCGGCCTACATAAAGAAAACATGTGTGCGTTCTGTTGTAATGTCTGCACGAACTATTGGAGAATTTGTGTGTGCGTTCTGTTGTAATGTCTTCACGAACTATTGGAGAATTTGTGTGTGCGTTCTGTTGTAATGTCTTCACGAACTATTGGAGAATTTGTGTGTGCGTTCTGTTGTAATGTCTTCACGAACTATTGGAGAATTTGTGTGTGCGTTCTGTTGTAATGTCTTCACGAACTATTGGAGAATTTGTGTGTGCGTTCTGTTGTAATGTCTTCACGAACTATTGGAGAATTTGTGTGTGCGTTCTGTTGTAATGTCTTCACGAACTATTGGAGAATTTGTGTGTGCGTTCTGTTGTAATGTCTTCACGAACTATTGGAGAATTTGTGTGTGCGTTCTGTTGTAATGTCTGCACGAACTATCGGAGAATTTGTTTGTGCGTTCTGTTGTAATGTCTTCACGAACTATTGGAGAATTTGTGTGTGCGTTCTGTTGTAATGTCTTCACGAACTATTGGAGATTTTGTGTGTGCGTTCTGTTGTAATGTCTGCACGAACTATTGGAGAATTTGTGTGTGCGTTCTGTTGTAATGTCTGCACGAACTATTGGAGAATTTGTGTGTGCGTTCTGTTGTAATGTCTGCACGAACTATTGGAGAATTTGTTTGTGCGTTCTGTTGTAGTGTCTGCACGAACTATTGGAGAATTTGTGTGTGCGTTCTGTTGTAATGTCTGCATGAACTATTGGAGAATTTGTGTGTGCATTCTCTCACACATGCCAGAGGTCAAGGTTAAAGTTCCCTCCACGTCTCCCGTGATACTTCCCGTGACCGTTGCAATATCGGCTTTGGTGGGGGACAAAACGACGGGCTCTGCCTACAAAAAAACTGCCACTTTAGTTGTTTTATAAGGATCTAACAGATTTACATCTCATTCTTTTAGGGACCGCAAAAAAAAAAAAAGAAATTAAAGTTGTCAGCCGCTGATTCACTCAGGCAAACAGACATGTATAAATATATTTATAAATAAATCCACTACAGTGTAGCTTTACAAGTTTCCGCCTCCTGGACTTCTCTGCCATCGAGTAGACCTCTAGCAGTGGTGGCGGGCTAGGCATTTCACGTATCGGGGTTAGGGTAGCGGAGTACGTCACGATATCACTCAACGGGGTGAAGCTGTCATAGCAGGTGGGGTGGACGTAACTCAAGATAAACACGTCGAAATAATTCTGGATTTTTAAAATCTGAAAAGTACACAAAAACAATTATATAGTTTCAAATAGATCAGGGAAGACACATATTTTTAAGCTTGGGCCATGGGGGTGGGAAGGGAATACATTTGACAGTAGGACCAAACTAAAAGCAAATAGTGGAGTATTTATGCATAAAAAATTAATTAGATATAAACTCAACAGTGATATTTCAGTTCTAAAAATAATTTCAACTCTTAGTTTTATTCTATTCACTGAAATAATTTCAATTCTTATTCTTATTCAAGTTCTGAAATAATTTCAATTCTTATTCTTATTCAAGTTCTGAAATTATTTTAAATTATTATTCCTATTCAAGTTCTGAAATATTTTCAATTGTTATTTTCATAATCGAGGGTCTAACAGTCGAACTTCACGAATTTGAATATTCATAACAACTTTATTTCAATAAAACACTGTATAGCTATCATATAGATAGTTGCTGCTATCGAGTATCAACTATCAAGTTCTACATTTTTACAATCATCATTATCTACATAAGAAATTAAAAATGAGTCAGCTGGTCATCAGACACTATGTTCCAACAGTTTGAGTTTTGAGTTATCAGTGATAAAATAAGAACAAGCTTATCACAGTTGAGCAATGTTCTTGTTTAATTTCAAAAAGACCCTCATTTCAAGGGATTTTTGCATTCTATTTCGCCTCCCAGTGGTTAACATTCCACACAGAGAAAAGATTCGTTCTACGTATGCCTGCGATTTTTGACAGTTTGCTGTAAGTTGCTTTTCTGTTGTGCCAGAATACCAGAGAATCCGTTGTCGTTGTACAAGTATTCCTGTCTGTAGTGTGTGTTATATACCGATTCAACTGACATTGTATAGTGTCCTGACTTCTAGATGCAGTTGGTGATGAAGTTAAGGCATTTTCAACAAGCCGGGTAGCGAGAAACTTGAACCTTTGTAGTGCTGGAAGAGGTGAAGATAAACCAGGTTCCAATGGAATCTCAGATAAAGATGAGGATGACTCTGAACCAATTAGTGTATAGATGATCATTTTTGCAGCATTTAAAAGTGGTGACAAGTCAGGTGAGAAAAGAACATCAGCAAGGCTAGGATCAAGTAGGCATGCAGCAGCAGGCAAAGGATTAAAACTGATACATTCAGGATTAAAAATAATTCAAATCTGCTTCTAAAAACACGCAGAAGCTTGCTTGTTAGGATCTTCGGTGCTGGGGACTTCCAGATTCACCAGTGATGGGATGATAGTAGACAGTGATTGGGTGTCGGACTGCAAGATATCCGTCTGTACCGCAAATGGTTCCAGCAGGGTGAATACCTCTTCAAGCCTCAGCCTTTCACTTGGAAGCAAGGAATCTATGCCTGCAATATGCCAGAAAGATAAAACTTCAATGGGAGATTACCCAAAAGAAAGTCTGTTACCCAGTTTGTCAAGCATAAATTTTAGTTTAAAACTTGAAATCACAATGACGGAATTTACAAAATGTCAGAACAAAAAAAAAAGACAGAAGTTACAGAACAAACAAAAGTAATATTATACAAAGAATTACAAGATACATTCCTTACCAAAGCCAGTCAGAATCTTGTTAACTGCGTTCTTGATTGTGATTAAACGTTTGATCATGGTATAGGTGCTGCTCCACCGTGTGACACAGTCAGAAATAACTTTTTCCACAAATCTTTATTAACTTCTCTGTAGCAGCACCTGATTTTCTGATGCGACTGACGAGATTACGAGTCTTGGCTGTAAACTGTTATGAGCTGTAAAGTATGTGCCAAACATGCCAGCCGTCTTAGCGGCACGTGTTCTGGAAGATCAAGTTTGTCTTCCTCGTTTAAATTCTCAGGACCATGGCCATCATCACCATCTGAACTTTCTGAAGTGTCACTGGTTTCAACTTCTTCATCCTCAACGTCGCTGTCTGACACTTGGTTATCATTTTGTTCCTGAAATAAGACGAACATATAACCTTGAACAAATATCTACAATTTACTATGAACCCAGATTTTTTTTCCATTTCATTAGTTCAATAATCAATACTGAAATTTTTTGTGAGTAAATTGACCACGAAAACAAAAGAATCTATCACCAAAAGAATCTATCACCAAAAGAATCTATCATCAAAAGAATCTATCACCAAAAGAATCTATCACCAAAAGAATCTATCACCAAAAGAATCTATCACCAAAAAAATCTATCTCCAAAAGAATCTATCACCAAAAGAATCTATCACCAAAACAAGAAGTACTTTACCACTTAAGCTGATCTCAAAATTTATAAACAGAAAAACAAAATCCACAATTATTCGGAAATGGAAATGAAGTAAAATGCCGCATTACCTGGTGCTTCTTTTGCAATATGGGAACAGCCTTTACTATATTTGTTCCATTATTGCATATGACCGATAAAACTTTCTCAGGAGCTATATTCCATAATGTGAGACTGCTGTCAAGACATGCTGCCAGTCTTTCACCGGTGTGAGGATGTTCAATCTCGGTCAAATTAAAAAAAAGCATGAATCGGAGTAGAAGTTTCTGGGTCAAAAAAACAGGCTGAAATTTCAACGAATGGAGATGACAATCCTGGCTTCGACCATCCATCTAGGCATATGGTTATCCAGCGTGCTCGATCAAGTAAGGCCCTTATGCTAACCGACTTCAGAGTGAACTGTTCAGTAAATTTCTTGTTCATTGTCGACGACGCTAGAAAGCAATAAACATAAATATCTTAAAGAACAGTGGTGGCTAATATTGTGACATTGTTTATTTGACGAAGTCCATAGTTAATTTTAAAAAAATTTACAGCCAAGCCAGAAACTAAGATATGTATAAGATATAAGCTATGTACAAAGGTGTTCATAAAGAATATGAAATTATGAATTTATGAACTGCTAAGTACTTAACACTTAAAAAAAACTAACCAGGAAGAAGGTACTTTGGATCAAGTGTTTTAATCATGTGTCTGAATGACGGCTTGTCAACCACTGTGACCGGATAGCAGGTGTCTATCAACATGTCCATCACACTGGACAAACGCTGTTGATACTCCTGCGATTCTGTTGACCAGGATACGATTTTACGTTGAACGCAATCAGCCAATGTCTTAGTCGCATTTTTGCAGACCGTCGTTTTCTTTGGTTTTGTCTTTAATGATCTCGCCTCGGTTGTTTTAAAATACTGCTCATACTCCTGCTTATGTAATCTGCGGAGATGCGACAGCATATTCGTACTGTTTTTACCCGCCAACAAAGCACCACACTCGCTATTAGTCTTCACAATAACAACTTTACATTTCGCTTGCCATTCCTGCTCCATATATGTAAAGTAATTCCACACCAGACTCTCCTTCTTTCGTCCAGCTAATATCCTTGATAATGAACTCATTGTCCTCAGAAACAAATTTTACTCGTCCAAAATAAATCACAATTATAAATCGGAAAAATAAACCGGCGAAAGTTTTTGAACCGGAAGTAATCGATCATGAAGAATGCGATGCTTTAGCGCTTTACTACAATACAAAATACGGATTTTGACGGAAATGACTGGACGAATGCGTCAACACTAAAACACGGAATTCGGCGCAAATGGCGGAACATATTCCACACGATATTCGTTCAATAATAATTTTCGTTATTATTACTATTCTATTCATGAAAATTAATTTTTATTTCTATTCTGTTACTGTTCTCAAAATAATTTTTGTTCTTATTTTCGATACGTTAACGAATTTCAATAATTTTCGTTCTTATTCTTATTCTCGTTAACGTAAATATCACTGAAACTCAATAACATTATGGTGATATGGTGTTGTAGCGCAGACTGGAATAACATAATGCTCAGTGGGCCGCACTTGACCCTGAACCGTAGTTTGCCCACCCCTCAAAAATTTGCTGCAGAAAATTATTATAAACATTATATTAATGAATGGTTGCTCTGTTTAGGAAACAACTTTATGTTTTTGATAAATTCTGTATAATATCCATTGGCGTAGAAAGGAGGTGGGTTGGGAGGAAGTTCGCCCTGGAAGCCACTTTATCCCCTGCCGGATAAGGGAGGGTTGGAATTTCGATTGTTAAGTGCCTAATACCTCAGAATATGAATTCAATCCGTATATAAAAATTGTAAGCGTTCCAAATCGTCCAAGTTTCAAATAATTTAACTAAAGGTTCGGATAAAGTTGCGAAATAAATACTGGACACTTTCACTGCACAAAGAAGTGTTACAAACACGATCATACACGTGGAATATGGCCACAAAGAAGTGTTACAAACACGATCATACACATGGAATATGGCCACAAAGAAGTGTTACAAACACGATCATACATGTGGAATATGGCCACAAAGAAGTGCTACAAACACGATCATACACGTGGAATATGGCCACAAAGAGAATGGACTAAGCAAACATTTAAATAACACTGCCGATGTTCGGATTTTCAAAGCATGTTTATATCCTAATGATGTTTTAATTATATTTAGCTCGCGTTCCATTTTATTTGACTTTTTTTTTTCTGAGTTCGATAAAAGAGGATGGAATTTTTTTTTTCAATCCACCGGGCAGCACAAAAGTTATTTCCGCCTCTGGTTGCATCGTTTATTTCACAATAGTTCTATTAATATGTCACGCCGGGAGAAATAGTGGAGAAAGGGGGTTTGGGGTTGGGGGAGACACTGTAATTTACTATAGTGTATTTTGATAAAAATAGTCAAGAACTGGTGCAGATATAAACCAAAAAATGTACTCTTTGACGGTTGATTAGCACTATAAGTTGACATGACAAGTACAAGAATGAAAGTCATACTCAGATTGGGCATTTTCGTTCTAGTTTTCTGCAATGAATGTTATAATCAATAGTCCTATGATTGGATTTAACAAAATTTTAACTATTTTAAAAATCTTTATAACAAATTGAAAAATTAACTTCAAACAATAAAAAATTCAATAAAATATGCAATAGTATTCAGGGCATAATGAAATCTTTGCATAAAATTCAATATTTTTTTCATCATAGTGCATGAAATGAATGAGTAATTAATCATTCTTACAACATATTCTCATGTACGTTATACTTGCGTAGTGTATGTGTTTTATTTTAAACACAATCTCTCCTCATTCTCAACTTATTTAAGTATGTATTTATTTTTGCTTTAAATACATTATGTATCAATCATTAACATGATTTCCTCAATATACAAAATTAAAAAAAAATATTTGAGTCAATATACTCAATACAATAATTTACTTGACAAGCTTAAATGTCATTATTATTATTCATGTATCATATTATATTTTCAATCCATACAAATCGTTTATTTTCAAATACAACTCTTATTTGTATTAATCGTTCCTGTGTCCATATCATTTTTACGTATAGTTCCAATATTCTTTATATATTCTAGTCTTTATCCTTATTGTTCTACTACTTTTCATTCATACTTGTTGTTCCAATACAGCATTTTCTTTGTTTAAACAATCCAATATGTTTTCTCAAAAAAAATGTATTTCTGTCTGAGTCGCGATAAAATATCTAGGATATGGTTGCTTGACGCTTTAATGTATTTAATGTTAAATGAGTTGTCTTGTAATAGCTCCTAATATTACCATAAGCTCCTACATATTCCCAGAAACTGCCACATATTCCCATAAGCTCCTACATATTCCCATAAGCTACTACATGTTATCCATAAGCTCCTAATATCCCCATAAAATAGTACATATTCCCATAAGCCCCGACATATTCCCATAAGCTCCTAATATTTCCAAAAGCTCCTACATATTTCAATAAGCTCCTAATATTCCCATAAGCTCCTACATATTACCATAAGCTCCTAATACTCTCAAACGATCCTACACATTCCCTCAAGCTCCTAAATATTCCCATAAGTTTTAAATTATTCCTATAACCTCTAACACAGGCTCCCACAGTTTCAAATAAGCTGCTACATATTACCATAAACTCTTACATATTACCATAAGCAGCTAATATTCCCATAAGTTCCTACATATTCCAATAAGCTCCTACATATTCCATTAAGGTCTCACATATTCCCATAAGCTCCTACATATTCCCATAAGCTCCTACATATTTCAATAAGCTCCTAATATTCCCATAAGCTCCTACATATTACCATAAGCTCCTAATACTCTCAAACGATCCTACACATTCCCCCAAGCTCCTAAATATTCCCATAAGTTTTAAATTATTCCTATAACCTCTAACATATTCCCATAAGCTCCTACATATTCCCATTAGCTCCTACATATTCCCATAAGCTGCCACATATTCCCATAAGCTCCTAAATATTCCCATAAACTCCTACATATTCCCAGAAGTTCCCTCATATTCCCATAAGCTCCTACATATTCCCAGAAGCTCCTACATATTACCATAAGCTCCTAATATTCCAATAAGCTCCTACATATTCCCATGAGTTCCTATGTATTTCCATAAGCTCACACATATTCCAATAAGCTCCTACATGTTACCATAAACTCCTACATATTACTATAAGCTCCTACATATTCCCATAAGTTCCTAAATATTCCCATCAGCTGCTACATATTCCATTAAGCTCTCACATATTCCCATAAGCTCCTACATATTACCATAAGCTCCTAATATTCCAATAAGCTCCTACATATTCCCATGAGTTCCTATGTATTTCCATAAGCTCACACATATTCCAATAAGCTCCTACATGTTACCATAAACTCCTACATATTACTATAAGCTCCTACATATTCCCATAAGCTCCTACATATTCCCATCAGCTGCTACATATTCCATTAAGCTCTCACATATTCCCATAAGCTCCTACATATTACCATAAGCTCCTAATATTCCAATAAGCTCCTACATATTCCCATGAGTTCCTATGTATTTCCATAAGCTCACACATATTCCAATAAGCTCCTACATGTTACCATAAACTCCTACATATTACTATAAGCTCCTACATATTCCCATAAGCTCCTACATATTCCCATCAGCTGCTACATATTCCATTAAGCTCTCACATATTCCCATAAGCTCCTACATATTACCATACGCTCCTAATATTCCCAAAAGCTCCTACATATTCCCATAAGCTCCTAAATATTTCCATAAGCTCCTACATATTCTCTTAAGCTCCTACGTATTCCCAAAAGCTCCCACATATTCCCATAAGCTACTACGTGTTACCATAAGCTCCTACATATTCCCATAAGCTCCTACATATTTCCATAAGCTCCTACGTATTCACATACGATCCTACATATTCTTTTAAACCTCTTATTATTCCCATAAGCTCCTACATATTTCAATAAGTTCAGACATATTACGATAAACTCCTACATATTACCATATGCTCCTAATATTCCCATAAGGTCCTACAAAATCCAATAAACTTCTACATAATCCAATAAGCTTCTACATTTTCCCATATGATCCTACACATTCCCATAACCTCTAACATATTCCCATAAGCTCCTACATATTCCCATAAACTCCTACATATTTCAATAAGCTCCTAATATTTAGATAAGCTCCTACATATTCCCATAAGCTCCTACATATTCCCATAAGCGCCCACATATTCCCATAGCTCTTAGATATTCCCATATGCTCCTACATATTTCAATAAGCTTCTTATATTCACATAAGCTCCTAATATTCCCATAAGCTACTACATGTTACAATAAGCTCCTACTTATTCTCATAACCTCCTACATATTTCCATAAGCACCTACGTATTCCCATAAGTTCCTAATATTCCCATGAGCTCCCACATATTCTCAAAAGCTCCCAAATATTTCTATAATCTCCTACATATTACCATAAGCTACCAGTATATTCCCGTAAGCTCCTAATATTTCTATAAGCTCTTATTAATCCCATAAGCTCCTACATATTTAAACAAGCTTTTACATATTTCCATAAGCTCCTGTATATTCCAATAAGCTCCTACATATTCCCTTAGCTCCTAATATTCCCATAAGCTCCCACATATTTCCATAAGCTTCTACATATTCATATAATCTACCACACGTATGTGGGCGCTATTGGGAATTTTTATACCAGTACCGGATTAAGGTCATTGTGATTATAAGACTTGATACCAAAAAAGGATAAAGGACAACATTTTGCAAACCAATTGAATCGTCGTATTACCTTTATAATTAGTCTTGTCTGTCAGCTTTTTTTGAAGTTATCTTTATGAAGTTATCTTTATGAAGTTATCTTATATGAAATTATCTTGTATAACGTTATTCTGTATGTAGTTATCTTGTATGAAGTTTTTTTTTATGAAGTTATCTTATATGAAAGTATTTTGCATGAAGTAAGTGGTGAAAATTCACAGAGAATCCTTAATGTTTGATGAAATAGGTTCTATTATTTTTTATGGCCTAATCTTGCCCGATAGTTTTTAAATATATTGAAGGTGTGCTCATTGTTTCAGTAACAGTTACCAGCTAAGAATGTAAATATATATTTTGTGGTTATATGTTCTTACCTATGTCGATAGTCTAAAATAGTTACGGAATAAAGTTACAACTCAGCGTTGACTGTTATTAATAGTACATTTTTTAGTGTATGTGTTTGTTTATTGTTTATTTAAAACAAATGCTAGCACTTTCCCGTTGTGTTTTCCTGGTTGTAAATAAGAAACAAAACAATTTATGGAATACATTTATTTATTTAGTTTAATTTGTATTTCCAAACAATATAAGTATTATTTCGTACCCAAACTTTAATAAACAGCAAGAGTGGCTTAATTGTGAGCCCCCAACTGTATGCTATTGCCCGATGTGTATGCTGCTGCTCCATCTATTTGCTATGGCTCGATCTGTAAGCAGTAGTCCCGATTTGTATGCAAAAGCCCCGATCTGTATGCTTTAGTCCAATCTGTATGATATTGTCCGATCTGTATGTTCTAGCTACGACCTCTATACTGTATTCAGATATTCAATGAATTTAACACATTGATATGATTATAAACCAAAGTAACAATGACAAAAATAATAACTTAATGAATAATAATTGTTGGCAAGGGTCGATTAGTTTAAAGTCCCTGTAGAGTAAACGTTCTTCTGTGACATGTATTCTACTGCAGTGAACAAAACAGATTCTTAAGGCCTCCGCAAAAACCTCCATCCTCATCATCACCTGGAAGGGGGAAAGACAAATATTTACCCATATTCTGATGACGTAATAGTTTTGTTGTAAGTCTTAATAATAAATGAAAAAAAATGTCGTTTTATTTAAATAACTAAGATAGATAACTATATATTTTCAATGATATTTCAATATGATTTGACGAAATTGCCATGTCCTTGGTTAAATTAGCTAAATTACGCTACGAACGAAACGTATAATAAGAATGAAATTTAAAAATGTGACAAATATAATCTTAGGTAAATGGACTTACTTGAAGAGCTGGAGTCTTCGTCATCTTTGACCGCTATAGGTGGACAGAAATAATAAAATATTACAAATAGGATCAAGCCATTACATGTCTATGTATATATGTATCAATGCATTGGCCAATGACTGCATTTTTTTCTCTTTTGCTGTGTACTCGTTGATCTATCTTTCTATCTCTGGCCTTTGGTCATTCAGCCATTTCTCCATCCTCCCAAACAACTAATAGTCAATCTATTAATCCATGCATTTTCATACTTTATTTATATCTCTTTATGAACACGATTGATCGAAATAGCTCTAAAAAGAACTCAGAGAATTTCCAAGTACTTAGCATGCATGTAAAATTACTAGTACAATAAGAGCCGGATTAACAATGCTATGGTCCCTATGCCAAGAAAAGTTTCAGAGCCTTTTTGAAAAATAAGTTGTTTTTTTTCATTTTTGTTTACTACTAAACATTTTGGGCCCCTTTATTTCGCGGGGCCCCTAGGACATGGCCTAGTCGACCTGTCTGTAAATCCAGCTCTGAGTACAAGTACCCAAGGTGAAAAGTAGAGTACATGTACACACGCTTTTAAAATTACAAGGGAAAGTATAAGTCCAAAAAACCCAATGTGCAAGATGATAGTCCAAGTACAATATCTAAAGTGCTTATTGCAGTAAAAGTACAAGTGCTCTAAAAAATATTTCTCTGGAGTACAAGTACTTGGCAGTAAAAGTACCACATCATAGAAAAACAAAATAACAGCAAAAGAGAACAAGTGGAGACTGGTAGTTGCTTTGGCAGCACAGGGCGCCACAGTAGTCATCTACGGCCCTGGTGTCCAATAATACGATTTTAATTCTAATTGTGGAAGACAAAATTGTAAAATTAAATATTTTTGTAGGTTTTTTAACAAAGTAAATAAATTACAAAAAAAAAAGAATACGTACCTTCTAGTTGTTTAGATTTTGACTTGATCACCTCAGTATCTGTGTAGATATCATCTGTTAGTGAAATGTGTTAACAAAACATTAGTTTATGAAACAAATGATGATGCCATATACATTTAAGACAATGAAGGGCCCTTTATTATAGATGACTGCAAAACAGTTCAGTTAAATCCAACATCACACACAGACACAAAAACAGACATACACAGATACACACACAGACACAAACTGTCAACATACTGTCAACATACTGTCAACAAACAGTCAACATACTGTCAACATACTGTCAACATACTGTCAACATACTGTCAACATACTGTCAACAAACTGTCAACATACTGTCAACAAATTGTCAACATACTGTCAACATACTGTCAACATACTGTCAACAGTGTTAACACACGTTCTACTTACGTCCAATATTCACAGGATCTTTACTCTTTTTATTTTCCTTTTTACCTTTTTTCTCTTTTCCTGCCAGAAGACCCTTAGCTGTTGGACCATAATAATAGAAACGTATATATATATATATATATATATATATATATATATATATATATATATATATATGTATATATATATAAATATTCATATACTAGTATCAATAAATCCATCCATTCATCTATCCAACCATCCACCCATCCAACCACCCATCCATTCATCCGTCCATCAGTCCAAAGCCTTTTGATGCCCTAGGCACAAACCCATAGGGTGCCCCCTTCTGCCCTAGACCCGATCCTCCACTGACCACTACTGACCACTGGTATGTTCAATATTATGCAAAATACTAACAAAGAAAAAAACAGTTATCGACACATAAACTCTACAATAAGGGATTTCTGCATTAAAATTAAAAGTTAATTTATTTTTTAATAATAATAGACCGAAATACCCAATCATCAGCAGAGATAAGGAATCAAATTGTTCTTGTTTCATTGTCGATCTACTTGGGTTTTGTGTACGTTTCAGCTGAGAAAAAGAGCACTCATTTGAACAATTCGTTGCCATTAATGTTCCTACATTTGGAAAAGCAAGCTCGATGTTTTGTCTAATTATTACTTTGTATAATTATGCATGACTGAACTAGTTGGTTTCAGATTTTGATGCACGAAACTTGTGGCGAAAATATGAGTGGAACTGTTGTAGTTCAGTATAATAATTATTGTTCAGATCTTCATGATAAGCATTTACTAGTCCTTCACAATACTGAGATGTTTGTGATACATCGATCAAACAAGAAAATCGAACTTTTATATCAATCATTTTACACCTGTCCTAGTCTACTCATCTATGTCTCAAGTTTGCCAACAATGGTGTAGAAAGCAGATTTAAGAAATGGTATTTAGAGATACCTCAGTGTATACATTACCATCATTGACCAATGTATTTCGTTTACGTATCAGAGCTGAGTTATAATCCAAATCTGGTGCTTTTTCTTTAGCAGCTTCTTCAAATCTTTCAAATTCATCCCTAGATTCATGCAAGTGATCTGCTAGTACAAGTACAAATCTACACACGTTTTCATGTGATCATTTTATAGTGCTTTATTGGGCCTGTGAAAAATGTTGAAACACTTTCCAAAAGACAAACATGGAAGAAAATTCTAATTATTGCATCTTCTTTGCAATGTTTCGCGATTCGCTGATGTCATATTGATTACGCGCGGCAAACGGGGCAATAAACATATTTTTCTTGGAGGACTTGTAGTGCCCCCTTGACGCTTGGTGCCCTAGGCACGTGCCTTGTTTGCCTAATGGTAATCCAGTTCTGCGACTATCCATCTGTCACATTCTGTGAGTTTTTGGATGAAATCTACCCCTCCACTATTTCCTATCCCCACACTCGTATTGCGTCATCGACTCAGGGGGATAGCGAAAGGCTTTGTTCAACACCGTCTAGTGCTAGGGAAATTAACCCACGTAGAACATCAGCTGACGTCAACTGGGAAAGATCAAAGTAGACAGGGGAGAGAATTGTTCCCTTATCAGATTCAAGCGGGAGAGGGGTGGACAATCTGTCCCTTTATCGCCACACGCTTGCAGATTACAGCTGACCATATGTTATGGGTGTGTCCTATAATGGTCGATGCCTATTGGTCAGTGAAGCGGAAGTCTTGGCACGCATGAATCGCGGGATTGGAGAGATGTGCGTGGCTTGAAACTTCAGTGAGTTAGTTGGTGTGAGTAAACTTTTGGAGGCAGTCAGTCAGAGAGGAGAGTTGGACTCGGACTGCGAGGCTGTCGGATCAACTTGATCCTGGGCTAGGTAAACCAGACTGAGATGTTGGACTTAGGTGCTACATGAAGTAGGCAACGGACTCATTCCTGGAACAACTAAGAGGCCTTGTGCTACGGGCATGTGGGCCTCACATTGATTTGGTGGAATTCGGCAGATCAGGTTATGTAGACGCTTGGACGGTTCCCTTAAGGCAGATAGGTCATAAATAATGAATACCTTATGTTTCACTCAATAGTTCGACCAGCTCAAGTCTGAGTTCTTAGAACTACCAGCCCCAGGTAAGGACCATTCGGTCTTGCTGTATTATAAATGTTTAATATGTTATTGTTAATGTAGCCACTAAAACTACTTGCCCTTTTTAGGGCGCAATGATTTCCTTCGATGTAAATAAATATTTTTTTTTTGTATTTACATTTGTTGAGTTCTCATTTCTTGTTAAGTTGTGCGCGTCCTGTGAAACCACGTGGCTGGGAAAAATACAAATACTGGCCAAAACTCAGTAGGTGATCATATTCATAGACAACAAGCACAATGATCCCGCAAGGGGCCCTTGACCCCATCCATACATCCATTCATATGCAGTGGCGTAGCGAGCATAACTCGCGACCGGGGCACAATATCTTTATATCGCCCAACGCCCCCCACCTATTTTAAAACCATATAATATTATATGTAATATATACCATTTGGCGCCATTTGTGAGTAGTGCCCTGGGCACGAAACCCCTTTGTCCCCTCACTACGCCAATGTCCATATATCTCTCTCTATCTATTTATCTATCGTCTACTTACCAATGGACGTGTATCCATAGATAATCAGACCTGCAATTTAAAAGGATGACACATTTAAACAGAAGTGACGTTGTTATTTATGGGGTGAAGTTGATGAAACCAACAAATGACCACCACGAGTCGTGATGATTTCAATTATGAACACACACACACATACATACACCCACATACACACACACATACATACACACATAAACACACATATACCCACATACACACACACTATCGCACACGTACAAAACCCATCAAGAATAAGAAGGATCTAAACTTAATTACTTGGCGGTAGCTCGTTGCTATCCACCACAAAAACACACACGTACGTACCGTTACACATATTCTAACACTACAGCATGAAACCATACAAGAGGAGAAAACAAAAAACACAAAAATAATTTGCCTTCACTTCTAATTGACCCAACTAGTTCTTATTTCATGTTAGTTTGTTCTAAATATACCAAGTACAAGAACAATCACAAGACTGGAAGACAATAAACAAGGCAGGCGCGATAGAACTATAAGAGATTGGGGACGGATAATCGTGTCGACTTGATGGTACCTGGTTCGATCTTCGGTAAGGAATATGGGAATTTTTTTTAGGTCATTGCACTTTTGGCTGTGGATACCGATCCGGATACGGATGGTCGTGCGGTAAAGCGCTCGACTGTTGACCTGAAGGTACCTGGTTCGATCTCCTGTGAGGACCAAGGAATTTTTTCAGGTCTTGGCTCAAGTTCGCGATATCTCCCGTGGTGCCTTTATGACCATTATACTATCGGCTATGGTGGGGATGAAAGAAGGGCACCTAAAAACCGTCCCATTAGTGTTTTACATGATCTAAGAGATTTCATCTCATTCTTACAGGGACTTCACACACCGATCCGGACATGGTTTAAAGGATATAGTAGATTTAATATCATCCTTACAGGGACTTCACACATAGGATTAAGACCTCTGCATTTATACCCTCTCCCATTTGAATTTAAAGAGCAGTTCAAAGTAACATAAAACTAAATACTGTATAATTTATGTAACATAGAAATAATATAATTTTATTTCAAAAGAATGTACAATAATATTTTCATGTGAGATTTTTACCAACCCTTTTTTTTTTTGTTAAACAATTTTATTTTTAAATACACTTAACCAGTGCTTTTTTTCTAGCGAAAAATGTTTGGGAACTCATTTCACATCTGTTTTTTAACTTATGTCAGAAAATACTATAATAGTCTATAATTGAATTTTCCACTGAACACAAATTTTATTGTAATGGATATTTAAAGAAATAAACGTTTTTATAAGAAAATTAGAGACTCAAAGAAAAAATTATTTTTTTATTACAAATCTGGCCCAAAAAAAAGGTATGGGAACTCAGCTCCCATGAGTTCCCACTGAAAAAAAGCACTGCATTTAGCGGATGTGTTCGTTTGGGGCAACAAATGAACACATACAAAGACATTTATCTGTTGTGATTTCATACGTCCTTTCTGTGAACTTATATATAGATTTGGTGGCGGCAATCTCCTCTCCCAGTCAGCGGCGTATATTTTTTGGTCTATATCAGGGATTAAACCCTGTACACTTTGCATGTGGGTCAAGTAAACTATCGACTTGGATATCCGTTCGCCTTTACCAACTTACTTCATTTTAAATCGACGAATTGTATTTAAAAAAAAAAATACGTTAATAATATTTAAACAAATGAAGCCCATTTTTAGTCAAACAAAATGCATTCCAAAATTATGTAGCTACAGGACAGTTAAATCATCATTGCATTTATATCATGGACATCACAAACCTAATGCAGTCAATCGCTGTGTACTATTTCTCCTAGTCCCCACCCCCTTGATACTAATTAGCCTCACCGATGTAAGACAAAAAAAATTGCTAACTCACCAATACCAATGCAAATTAAGAAAAGAATTCCTAAAACTGTCATGAAATTTCCTTCGTATGATTCAACTTCAGATGAAGTCTGATTCAGACCTAGACATCAAAAATACCTTATATATATATATATATATATATATATATATATATATACTTATAAGAGGCATTTGTTGTCTGTCTGTCTGTCTGTCTGTTCCCTTATAACTCAAGATCCAGATAACCAAATAATGTGAAATTTGTTACACATACACATAATTACATGAGGAAGGTTATAGGACAGGTTTTGTTTCATCTCGATGTGTAGTTTAATTGTAATAATTTTTTTTTTATTTTAGTATTTTACTATATTAAAGTAATCTCGACGGCGCCATAAATAAAATTCCTCTGTGACGTCATTTCCCGATGATAGAATAGAATTTGCGCGCATAATTTATTAAAAATTGAGATTATGTTTGTGTGGCTCGCTAGCACAGTCGGTTACTCGCTTGGCCGTAACTCAAATTTGGCCGACTATGTGTGGGTTCAAATCCCGACAGTGAATTTTTTTTTTTTTCAATTTTTTTTTCAGAATAATCTCTATACTTATAAGACGCATTTGTTGTCTGTCTGTCTGTTTCCAGAGAGAGAGAGGGAGGGAGAGAGATAAAGAGACAGAGGGGGGGAGCAGGTGGGGAGAGACAGGAAAGGAGGGTAGGAGGGAGGGAGGGGAGAGGGAGGGAGGGGGGATGGACAGGGGGAGAGAAGGAGGGGAAAGAGGGAGATGGGAGAGAGAGGGAGAGGGAGGGAGAGAGAAAGGGAGGGAAGGAAAGAGAAAGGAACGGAGGGAGAGAGGGGGTAGGGAGGGAGATAGAGGGGAGGGAGAGAGAGGGTGGGAGAGAGGGAGGGAGAGATAAAGAGTGAGTGGGGCAGGGAGAGAGAGAGGGAATGAGGGAGGGAGGAAGGGGGAGAGAGGGGGAAGGAGAGAGAGGTGGAGAGGGGAGGGAGGGGGAAAAGAGGGAGGGAGAGGGGCAGGGAGGGAGAGAGAGGAAGGGAAGGAGAGAGGGAGAGAGAGGAATGGGAGAAATGTGAGGAAGAGATAAAGAAAGAGAGGGGGTAGGGAGGGAGAGAGGGAAGGAGGAAGGGGGAGAGAGGAAGGGAGGGGGATGGACAGGGGGAGAGAAGGAGGGGGAGAGGGGAGAGAGGGTGATGGGAGAGGGAGGGAGAGAGATGGGAGGGAGAGGGAGGGAGGGAAAAAGGGAAATTACTGGTGCTAAATATAGTACACAGTAACGGAATTCGGCACCAATTTTAGACCACTTTCCGAAAAGATATAGCTCTGATACTTTCAGTATTGCTCACAACCCAATGACAATGCAATTTTCTTACCATTTCATTATGATTTGACGAGTTTCTTAAGTATTTTTCGAAAATAAAATTATTGTGACTGAAGAAAAAATACTCTACTGCGCAGAACACGTGTGACGTCAATCTTGGTGAAACTACGTGCTGCAGTATTTCGCACCAAATGAATGGGTTATTGAACGTATAAGGTGTAGAATGGGGCCATGAAAATGACATAATTATTAATATAGCTTATATAGTACAAAACGGTAAAAACACTGCTGTCCAGCCCTCAGAGGTCAGATCGCGAAACGGACAAATGTCATTTCTTGGCAGGCCAAGACCTACAAAATGATATATACATCATGGGTCTAGGACTTATGGTTGTTGAGATCTAGGGTGATGACAGACAGACAGACAAAACGGGGACAATTGAGCATTTTTTTTCGAAAATGCTCTAAAAATGCGCTAATAAGAAAAAATCATTATATCATACAATTATTTATATAAATGATCATTACTAATACAAAAAAGCGTGGGCGCCCATCATATATATATATATATATATATATATATATTTATATATATATATATAGACACTTTATTTATTGATATTTATTTATCAACTAATGTAAAGACATTTAATTCATTATATTATTCAGGGACATTTGCAAAAAAAAATCATATATAAATGACATTAAAAATAATAAGAATTAAATGTATCCTTGTTTAAAGTGTAGAAAAATACATGATTAAAAAAGTAAAGATTGTATTTTATAAAAGAGACTATAAGTTAGTATAAGGACAATTTATGGTAAAATGCATCGTAGTTCACCTGTTTCTGTAGACACGGCTTACTAATGTTAGCTGTGGGACAAACGTTTTGGTAAGCTGTATGGCTAGCTAGCTATGTGTCTAGCTAGCTGTGTGGCTAGCAAAAGTTCAATTCTCCCAATTGATGTCATGTATCCCATTCAAAGTTGGGTAGACTAATTTGATTAATCGATCGGACCCGAGAAAATCTCCCGGGACTCACCGAACCATCCCGAGGGGATGGAGACATCCCGTTCACTTTTAAAGGACCTTAAGCCTTTAGGGGGAGGGGGCACTTCTGGCCCCACATTCTTTGCAATTTCTAAAATAAATAAATAAATATTTTAGTAATTGTAAAGAATGTGGGGCCAGAAGTGCCTCCCTGTATCATAATATGTCATGGGCCCCATTAAACCCTGGTTTTCGGCCCTTACACTGTCATAATACACTAGGAGTGTTTAAGAACCGGAGATTGTCATTGCCTAGTCTCTAAGAGGGTGAAGCATTTATTTCATTTTTTCCTCCCCTTTTATTCACCCAATATAACGTCAACATCTCACCATTGAAATAACAGGTAACGGATCCGAACTGTTTGCACCCGCCAATGTAGGTCATGTGGACCTCCAGTTCTTCCCAAGTTAATGTGATGTTTTGTTTGACACATTTCATCTGTTGGTAGACTTCCGGATTTTTCATGACAGACACCGATACCAATGGTGAGCTCAGATGCTCCACACAGAACTCCAGCATAGCTTTCGTGCCCACAGGGGCGTCGACAAAACAGTTTTCGGGGTCCAGCTCTTTGTCATTCATTTTGACGACAGGTAAGGGGCTCGCTATGGAAATGGAAGAGACCAAAAAAAAAGACATAATATGTGTATGAGTTCTGACAGTAAATGTCAATTAGGAAAGTTTAGAGTTGAAGTGATTTGATATCATCTTCTCATTTCCGGCACGAGGCTTTGACGAGGAATCAGCTGTCCGACATTTCCCTGACAAGGGTGAAGGGTAATGATGATGATGAACTTATCGTTCCGTTATTAATAACCTGCGTTCACCCTGCCAATTACAAGGCTCAATGTTAAATAAGGAATTAAAACACCTGTGAAAAAAAAATGTGTTTATATTTTGCGGATATAGATGCTTAACATTTAAATCATTGAAGGCCTTAAATTAAATACATAAATACTTTTATATATTGCAGTTTAAAAAAAAACTCGACTTAAAGGCCAGGATGGAACATTTTATTGTACGCTAAAGATGGGCGCCCCTAATTTTCATTTAATAATAACTCCAAGTGTAGTGACTGATGTACCCTATTATTAATACTTTCTTAATTTTATTTAAATAAAATGTTGATGGTCAAGATAAAACCTCTTTGCTGGCTTTGATGGTCAAATATATGAGAAAAAAGTTCACTTAAAAAATATTCTAACCTAGCATTAAGATTTTAAAATTTGTAACAAAAAAAAAGTAATAATAAAAGAAAAAGAAATAAAGAATTTCTTTGATCATTTAATGATTACTCCAGATTTCATACAGACTACTGTCATGATGACTGAACACAGACTACTGTCATGATGACTGAACGCAGACTACTGTCATGATGACTGAACACAGACTACTGTCATAATGACTGAACACAGACTACTGTCATAATGACTGAACACAGACTACTGTCATAATGACTGAACACAGACTACTGTCATAATGACTGAACACAAACTACTGTCATAATGACCGAACACAGACTACTGTCATAATGACTGAACACAGACTACTGTCATAATGACTGAACAAAGACTACTGTCATGATGACTGAACACAGACTTATGCCATGATGACTGAACACAGACTACTGTCATGATGACTGAACACAGACTACTGTCATAATGACTGATCACAGACTACTGTCATAATGACTGAACACAGACTTATGTCATGATGACTGAACACAGACTATTGTCATGATGACTGAACACAGACTACTGTCATGATGACTGAACACAGACTTATGTCATGATGACTGAAT
This sequence comes from Bulinus truncatus, assembly GCA_021962125.1. Classification (NCBI taxonomy): domain Eukaryota; kingdom Metazoa; phylum Mollusca; class Gastropoda; family Planorbidae; genus Bulinus; species Bulinus truncatus. The sequence continues at coordinate 1,965,822 of JAGDYQ010000089.1, forward strand.
ACAGACTTCTGTCGTGATAACTGAACACAGACTACTGTCGTGATGACTAAACACAGACTACTGTCGTGATGACTGAACACAGACTACTGTCATGATGACTGAACACAGACTACTGTCATGATGACTGAATACAGGCTAATGTCACGATGACTGAACACAGACTTATGTCATGATGACTGAATACAGGCTAATGTCACAATGACTGAACACAGACTTATGTCATGATGACTGAACACAGGCTTATGTCATGATGACTGAACACAGACTACTGTCATGATGACTGAACACAGACTACTGTCATGATGAATGAACACAGACTTATGTCATGATGACTGAATTCAGGCTAATGTCACGATGACTGAACACAGACTTATGTCATGATGACTGAACACAGACTTATGTCATGATGACTGAACACAGACTAATGTCATGATGACTGAACACAGACTACTGTCATGATGACTGAACACAGACTACTGTCATAATGACTGAACACAGACTACTGTCATGATGACTGAACAAAGACTACTGTCATGATGACTGAACACAGAATTATGTCATGATGACTAAACACAGACTACTGTAATGATGACTGAACACAGACTACTGTCATGATGACTGAACACAGACTACTGTCATGATGACTGAACACAGACTACTGTCATGATGACTGAGCACAGACTACTGTCGTGAAAACTGAACACAGACTACTGTCGTGATGACTGAACACAGACTACTGTCGTGATGACTGAACACAGACTACTGTCGTGATGACTGAACACAGACTACTGTCATGATGACTGAACACAGACTAATGTCACAATGACTGAACACAGATTTATGTCATGATGACTGAACACAGACTTATTTCATGATGACTGAATACAGGCTAATGTCACGATGACTGAACACAGACTTATGTCATGATGACTGAATACAGGCTAGTGTCACGATGACTGAACACAGACTTATGTCATGATGACTGAATACAGACTAATGTCATGATGACTGAACACAGACTACTGTCATGATGACTGAAGTGTGCAACATCTGAATGTGCAGATCGATTTAACGCCATTCATGCCTACCCTGTCATGTTCTCACTTAACTTCGTGCCCTCAACGATTTCTATCCCGAAACATTTTCGAGTTACTCCCAGAGCTTTGAACCCAATTCTCTGGACTTGCAGGAGGATGCACTAACTTTTACATCTAACGCATTCTAAACTTACGGTGCACTTTCACGACATCAGAAACGGCTTGCCAGTTGGCGTTTTTCATCATGGGGACCATTAGGAACATGGAGTTGTTGATCTCAGGGGTCGCAATCTGTGTAATCTTGAAATTATAAGACTGGTGATAGGTTACCTCCCACCACAAGCATGGGCTGCCGGTACACCGTTCCTTCTTGACGTCAAAGCGGCAGATCTGCAATACAGATGGTAATACAGATTTCGGGATGGGGGAACGGGGGGGGGGCAGTGACGTAATCAATGCGAACGGTTAACGCAGGGTTGTCTCTGAAAGTTGCGAAACCCATTTTTGTCTTAAAACATGGGGCCCGCCAAGATCCATAATAAGTTCATGACTTTCTCACTTTTCAAATTCGATGAAATATACTCGAGTCAAAAGACGCAGTTTATATATATACTAGTTGCAAGTACCCGGCTTTGCCCGGGTTTAAAATAAGGTTTTTCTGTTTACCTTCTGTTTTCTCCCTACCCCCTCTCTCCCTTCCTCTCTCTCCCTCCCTCCCTCCCCCTCTCTCCCTTTCCCTCCCTCTCTCCATCTCTCAAATCTCTCTCCGTCCCTCTCCCATCTCCCTCTCTCCCCTCTCCCTCTCTCCCCCCGTCCATCCTCCTCCCTCCTCCTTCCCTCTCTCTCCCTCCCTGCCCCCTCTTTCTCTTTATCTCTTCCTCCCATTTCTCCCATCCTCTCCCTCTCTTCTTCCCTCCCCTCTCCCCCCTCTCTCCCCCTTACTCCTTCCCTCATTCCCTTTCTCTCCCTCCCTGCCCCCCTCACTTTTTATCTCTCTCCCTCCCTCTCTCCCTCCCTCCCTTCTCTCTCCCTCCCTACCCCCACTCTCCCTCCCTACCCCCTCTCTCCTTCCCTCCCTTCCTTTCTCTCTTCCTCTCCCCCTGCTCCCTCTCCCCCTACTCCCTCTCCTCTCCATCTCTCCCCCTCCTTTTTTCCCCCCGTCCACCCCTCTTCCCTCCTCTCTCCCCCCCTCCCGCCCTCCCTCCTACCCTCCTTTCCTCTCTCCCCCCTGCCCCCTCTCTCTCTTTATCTCTCTCTCCCTCCCCCCTCTCTCTCTCTATATATATATATATATACTTATTATTATGGTTTCACACTTCTTCTAAAATCCTTCTTCATTCCTTTACCTTCCTCAAACTGTACTCATCAGAGAGCATGAAAAAATATCAACAATTCTTTGCATCACAAAGGCACAATACAGCACCAGCGCGCAAGTTCTATTCGATCATAGGGAAATGACGTCACAGAGGAATTTTATTTATGGCGCCGTCGAAATTACTTTAATATAGTAAAATACTAAAATAAAAAAAAAAATAATTACAATTAAACTACCTATCGATATGAAACGAAACCTGTCCTATAACCTTCCCCATGTAATTATGTGTATGTGTAACAAATTTCACGTTATTTGTTTGTCTGGATCTTGAGTTATAAGGGAACAGACAGAAAGACAGACAGACAGACAGACAGACAACGAATGCGTCTTATAAGTATATATATATATATATATATATATATATATATATATATATATATATATATATTATTTATTAGGGGGGGATATAAGATATAAGAGTATTTCCCTGGAGCCACAACGGTGTGTCAGGGGCCATCAAAATCCCTTCCATGAAGATATTCCATCTATGATCCTAAGATAACATCCTTGTCCTATTCCGACTTTACCCCCTACGCCCCTCCCCATACACATACAAATGGAAAAAAAATTACCAAGTTCGTTCTGCCACTTTCTTGCTGCCAATACACATCAACTATGTGGAGTGAGGACTCGGTGAATCTGAGTGAACCTGTGAGTAAGATTTCCTCTTTCCAGGCTATGTAGCCATCACTGTAGCACTTTGGCTCAGCCATTTTGTGCACGTCTACTTCAGCAACTTGTCTATCTGCGGCGTTAAGTCTATACACTGGGGTGGGGGTAGGAAGTGGGGTGAAGCAAAAAAAAATTTTTTTTAGTTTATTTCATTTTTTTGTACAATGTGCATTCCGTTATCATTTCGTTCATCATTTCGTCATCATTACATTATCATTACGTTTTCATTATGCTTTCAATATGTTATTATAAAGTTATCATTACGTTTTCATTACGTTATAATTTAAAGTTGTTTTTTTTTTAAAGTGGGGTAAAAATACATTCAAACCTAAGTCAAAAGCCCATTTAAAGCTGGATGAACACAGACAGAGTGTTAAGAAGTCTGATACTGGAAACAATAATTAGACTATGAGACTACATCGTTTTCTGGGGAAGGGGATTTTAGGTAGCCGCAATTACCAATGATGGAAATAGAACAAATGTTTCTTGACATCACAAACTTTGCACCCGCCCCTCCCTCCTGTATAACATCCTCCCCCCACCCAGTCTCCTGAACTCGTAATCCCCAAAAGCCTAAAGGCTCATACATCCACCCCACCGACACCCTCTCCCCGCTTCATTTAAATACACACAAATTACATACACAATAGGGTTATGACTTTTTACAATTTTTTCAGAATCTTATTTTACATGGCATTTTTTAATGAACACTTGTGAACAAAATATGAAAATATTATGAATTTATTTTTCACTCAAACAAACCTTCCCCACCAACGCCATCTTGTGTTTACAAATAAAGAAGCGTTTTTTTTCAATAAAATTACTTCTTTATGTATTGCGCATTAACAACTATTTGATCACATTAATTACATCTAGGAACTTTATAGGGTATTTGTTACATCCATGTCTGAAACAAAAATAAATAAAAAAGTTTATATTAAATTTAAAGCGCACTGTTTAAATGTATTATGCGTCTACTGCAACTTTGCCAAAAATGGTCAAATCTTATAATAAAATGGTAATTGTCACGAGTGGTCTGCTTGGAATTTGGAAAGTCTGCTTGGTTGATTTGGGAATATTGTATTATTTTATTTCATTTTCATTCAATTGTAATCGTCTGCTTGTAATTAATTTTGTAGGAAAGCAAATTTGTTAAACAAATAAAGCTTGTAAAGCTTTAAAAATAATAAGCGAACACTCTCGCAATATTGAAGCTCCTTCGCAGTCAGGAGTGTATAAGGCAACATATAAAGAAGCAGAATTGTTGAAGTTGCAGTTTAAAAACAGCTTACAAAATTTTGAATGGTGAATACATTTTGACAGAAAAAGAATAGGAGATAAACAAGTTGTTTTACTGAAAAACGTTGAAAAAGAAATTCGATTAGCCGTATTGTCTCTGACTAATGGAAAAGCAGAGACAATATTTCCAGCGAATAGGGCTGTTCTAGCTGAATACAAACTCTATTCATGTATTCGAGTAATTATTTGCGATACAACGAATACGAATTCTGGCAACAAAAATGGTGTGGTACGCTATCTTTAAAATTATTGTCAACAGAACAGTGAACAAATCCCTCAGTACATAGGCTGTCATCTTCATGTTTTAGACCTAGTTCTCAGTCATGCTATGGATTCTGTTTTAGACAAGGAAACATCTAGTGCAAACTTTTCTTATCCATTTGTTCCTGAAATTAGCGCAAATTACGAGTCACTTAATGAGAAATTTGGTTCTCAAGATAATAGTCCAGAAATCATGTGAGAAAACAAAGGATGGAAAGATGGCATGAAATTTTTATATCAATTGACGCAAGTATTTCACTATTATGAATTAAATAAAACCTTTCTAGTTATTCACTTTCAGAGACTGACGGCTTTAAGCAATGCTCGTTGGAATGCAAGTGCAATACTAGCACTTCTGGCATTCATTCTATTCCGGAAAATAGAAACAAGAAATTTGAACATTTGTGTGCTTTCATAGTGGGAACATGGTCTGAAGTATGGTTTTCAGATCAAAGGGACTGGAAAATAGGAAAAAAAGATTTTAGCACATGCTTTGAATAGATACACCGAAGCAGAAAGATGCTTCTTGAGCACTGGGTTTGTGAAGATTCAGCAATACCTGGTATAGAACGAAATAACTGCTATGCAGAAAGAGCTATACAAATAATGCAAGATATTGTTCCACTTCAAACTCACTTAATAACTGTTTTATTCTCATTAATGATGAAGTATAAAACTTTTTTTTATGTTTCCTATGTTGTCCTTTATTATCATTTCATATTTTGGACATCTCTGTACTCATGCTTACATGCATTGCACATGTGGTTCGTATGTAACTTTCCATTACAGTGTTGTGTTACATATATTATATTTATGATATTCGTTTTACAGTTTGGTGGGAAGGGTTTTTCAAATATTTTCAGAAAAGGTTATTTGTGTCATAGTACACTCATGAAAAGTCACCTTTTCTTGACATGTAAATATGAGGTTACAAAAAAGTCACAACCCTAGTACACAGTCATCAACAGCTGGCAATGATGGCCAGGGTTTGTGCGAGCTGCCCGAATGTGAAGATGTGGCCGAACTAGGGAAGAGATCTAGGCGGGCGCAAAAAAAAAAAACAAAAACAACTAAACTCTAAACAAGGGACGCAACAAAAACTAACTGCGCCATATATGATGGTTCACGTACTGCCACCATGCCTAGTGCACACAATGTGCTAATGTGTCTTTGTGAATGAAATGTACAAAAAAAAGCAACTATTTCACGGATGTAGAGTCGGTTATAATAATGGTGGCCGCACTGATAAATCCCATTATTTTTATCGGAATTTTGGAGTCAGTATCATTTTTTAATGGTTCAACGCTCTATCTGGGACCAAGGGGACTTCTACCGATCGAAGTCCGGTATTTGACCAGCTGCCATAGCAGTGGTAGTGACTTAGCTTTGACACGGAACGATGTGACAAGTTCTTGGAAATATCAAAGAGCGCCCCATCTTTTAAATATAAACTAGCACACACTACAATACATATGGTCATGGTGGAAAATGAGTTTTACAGAACGCAGTGACTCCGACACCAGCCAAAACCATTATATTAGGGTATAAGGAACATGGCATATATAATTTTTTTTTCAGAATTTTTTTTTCAAGATTAGGGTTAGGGTTAGGGATAGGGTTAGGGATGGGGTTAGGGTTAGGGTGTGGAGCAATATATATGGCTGGTACCCGAAGTAAAAAAAATACGGTCGGACCGAACCGTAGCCACTGCGTTTACAGAAAGTTTGTTTAAAAGACGTACATTTCATCTGTGTCTCTAAGGTGTGCATTCTTCGGACGTCATCAGACATCAAAATGAGAAAAGTTAAACTTAAGTATAATTTCATTCTCATCGTGTACCCTGTGAAATAAATACACACATATATCGTCATACTTCAAACCAAGGCTGTCCAATATTTAGCCCGTGGGCTTCAAGCGACGTGCTTAAAGCGGCCCGTGAGACGGTGATCACAGTTTATAAAATTAGAAAAAAAATTCTAAGGAGAAAAATACTAGTATAAAGATGTTGATAGTGATTATATTTAACGATGTAATGGAAAATGAAATATCAGTTTGTCTCACCAGTCTATAGGAAGTGTCTACTTAGGCTAATCATGAATGCAACAACTTTGCTAGGACTATAATTATGAGCACGGGGGAGGAGGAGAAGATGAATGTCATGCTAAGTTTTTTTTTCGATGATTACTGTAACAGATTGTGTAATTAGATGATTATAGTAATAGATTGTGTAATTAGATGATTACTGTAATAGATTGTGTAATTAGATGATAACAGTAATAGATAGTGTAATTAGATGATTACTGTAATAGATAGTGTAATTAGATGATTACTGTAACATATTGTGTAATTAGATGATTACAGTAATAGATAGTGTAATTAGATAATTTTTGTAATAGATAGTGTAATTAGATGATTACTGTAATAGATAGTGTAATTAGATGACTACTGTAATAGATAGTGTAATTAGATGATTACAGTAATAGATAGTGTAATTAGATGATTACAGTAATAGATAGTGTAATTAGATGATTACTGTAATAGATTGAGTAATTAGTGTCATTTAAAGACACATCTAAGCCAAAAGGGTTTTCTTAAGCCTTTTCTAGGCTCAATGATAATGTATCTAGTACAGCTGTGCATAGATTCCCGATAGGATTGTCAACCTCTGACAGAATACATTTGTGTTAAATCTGATGCTATAACATTTGATATAAGCTAGAAATCAAGAAAATGATATGATTATTACATGTAAACCTCATACTTATATGTAAAGAATATGTGCAGAATATGAGAAAAGCCCTAAGTTCACTGCTCTGTGAGTGTACGTATTACTGGCAATGTATATTATCGGGCACATTAGTCAACCTTGGTCCCATAACCTGTGGATAAAATACCTTCTGCCCAGATTTTTTTTGCAATTGTTCTTTGAGGGTTTTTTTTTTGTACTTTTTTTTGCTAATTTGTCGAAGCTGCAAAAGAAATAACACCAGGTGTGGATTATATATAAGTCAAGTTTGACACCATAAGCATCAACGAAAGACAGTGGTCATTGATGGTGATACCCCGAAGATATTCCTGAATGCCAGACTTTAGACAGAGAAGAGAGAAGACGAGGACAGGTGTGTAATGATATAGCAGTTCGATTTTCTTGTTTGATCGATGTATCACAAACATCTCAGTGCTGTGAAACACAAATAAATGCTTATCCTAAAGATCTGAATAATAATTCATATACTGCACTTCAACAGTTCCACTCATATATTCGCTTCTGTATCAAATCTGAAAAAAAAAACATACAGAATTATACAAAGTAATAGTTAGAGACAACATCGAGTGTGCTTTTCCAAATGTAAAGATCGCCTTGCGCATATTTTAAACATTAATTGATTCGAACTGTTCAACTGAGCGCTCTTTTTCTCAGTTGAAACGTTCCAAAAAATTCAAGTAGATCGACAATGAAACAATAAAGGCTTGGTTCCTTATCTCTGCTGATGATTGAGACAAACTTGTTGTGCAAAATTATCTTTGATGATACACTCAAAAACTTTGCCAGACGTAAATCTAGAAAAAAGAAATTTAAAATGTAAATGTGTGCTCTCTTTGCCTTTCTTATCTATTAAAAAAGTTACAGTGTTTTTGTATATTATTATTACAAACAACTTACTGTAGGATTGATTGAGTGATAGTAATACAAACATATGTGTTAACAACTATGTTTCTTTGTTAGTATTTTTGCATAATGTTGAACAAACAAGCGGTCAGTGGAGATTCGAGGGCTCGGGGCAAAAGAGAGCAGAAGGGGCACCACCCAAGTGGGTTCGTGCTTGGGCACCAAGATGGCTTTAAAATATATACTATTCTTTGTTATGCCATTTCGTATCTCACCTAGGATCAGCACATTTCATAGGTTATACACGTTTCCTAGGTTATCACATTGTCTAGGCTATACACGTTGTCTAGGTTATAAACATTGTATAGGCTATACACATTGTCTAGGCTATACACATTGTCTAGGTTATACACATTGTCTAGGTTATACACATCTTCTATGTTATACACATTGCCTAAGTTATACACATTGCCTAAGTTATACACATTGTCTAGGTTATACACATTGTCTAAGTTGTACTCATTATCTAAATTATACACATTGTCTTGGTTATACACATTGTCTAGGTTATACACATTGTCTATGTTATACACATTGTCTAAGTTGTACACATTGCCTAAGTTATACACATTGTCTAGGTTATACAGCAGATCGAAAAAGTCAAAAACAAGGACAAAAATATTGGAATTCTAATTAGCAAATGTTATTCTTGATATAGACTGTTAATCGTAAAATTATGGGATATCCTACGGTCATTATTCGGAAAAAAAAATATTTTCTTAAAGTGCTCACATGTTATTTAACCCTCAAACACGATTTTCATTTCTACGTTTTCAATACAGTACCAACCAAAAATTTGTTAAGAGGCTTTGAATACATAAAATGGTTGAATAATATCCACAAAGGTTAACATGGTTAAGTGTATTTAGAATACAATTAAGTGTGTTACAAAAAGTCCGCATTTTTAAATTTTTTTTTCAAAATGCAGACTAAAATAGCAATTTCCGCATTTAGAAAGATACTATAGAGACGAATCAATCATACCAAAAAATGATTATATATTTATAGAATATTAATGTATTTTATGTCATTGATAGTCTGAATTTGAATGGCACAGCGCAAGTACCGGGTTCAAATTAAGAGACTTGAGAAATTTTGGTTAAATTAATTTTATTTCAGAGAAAGCTATTGTAAGATAATCAGGAAATAATTTTCTTTCATTGAAATAGTGTTATATCCAAACTAACAATTTAGGTTTCAGACTTTCTAGACAAAACATTTTTAACTAAATTTTTTAGTTACAGTTATTAGTAAAACCTTTATTTTTCTTAACATATCTAAAGTTTTTTTTTCTTCTTTCATTACAAAAGAATTTAGGAACATACTATAGCTTTTTAGCTTGATCTAGCAGTACTAAATTTTATTAAACCTTTATCATTTGAAAACACAATCAATGTATTAACAATGATCAACTGTAGCCACAACACATCTACCAACACTTATCAACTGTAGCTACAACACATCTACCAACACTTATCAACTGTAGCCACAACACATCTACCAACACTTATCAACTGTAGCCACAACACATCTACCAACACTTATCAACTGTAGCCACAACACATCTACCAACACTTATCAACTGTAGCCACAACACATCTACCAACACTTATCAACTGTAGCCACAACACATCTACCAACCAACACACATAGTCCTAATTTACACTGAATATTCAATTTTGTAACATCAATCAAAACTCATACTAAACATCATATTGAAGTTGATTTTTCGATCTTAATTTATGTATTGTAATTATTAGATTAATATATTGCACTACGCCACAGACGCTACTATATTCTCAGTATATTTATATATTTACATACATAGTTACATACATAAACACACACACACACACACACACACATGTGTGTGTGCGTTCGAACGAATGTGTTTGTGTTTGTGTGTGTGTGTGTGTGTGTCTATGTTTATCTGAGTCTTGGTGCGTGTGAAAGTGATTAAAAGGAGCTGTTTGAATGGTTAAAAAATGAAATCTTTGAGCTTGTTATCTTTAAAAAAAACGTTTGTTGAAGGCTTTCACGTGGCCATGACCCTCTCTAGATTTAGAATATCTAAATATATCCTTCATTGTATAAGCACATGTTAAATCTTTATAAATAAATATATATATATATATATATATATATATATATATATATATATATATATATATATATATATATATATATATATATATAAACCTTAAAAGTATGATGTCTTACATAAAAAGAGAACATTATGTAAAATCATATACCCTGCGAGGTCTAAGATTGTGAAAGGTCACACGTCATGTAAGGTAAGTGTCACAGATTATGTAAGGTCAGATGTTATATAATGTCGTATTTCTTACCATGCAAAGGAGGATACACTCTTTACAGTCTTGTTTCATGACGTGCGTGTTATAATTTCACTTAAAGTCACATCCGGTACACTTAAAGGTAAGGCTTATTCCAGTCTAATTGAGCTTAACATGACCATTTATTGTCAAGTGCAATAAAAAGGTCAATTAAACTTCCTTGTTTAGTTATTCATAGGCGGGAATATAATGGCAGGCTCACATTGCGCTAAACGTCAGACCCCGAATTTACAGGGGCCCCCGAAAAAAGTGCCCACTTTTTTTTTTAACTTTATCATATTTTTTTTTTGTTAATCACATTTGGCCCTTGTTTATTTAAACATCATTAGAAATTAGATGAAAACTTAGAGTGATAAATGGAAGCAATATTTTCATCAGTTTAACATTTTTTTTATATTTAAAAATGCACAAATTAATTAAAAAAACTGTTTTTTCATAACAATTAACTTGTTTATTCGCCCGCAATCTATTAATTATTACTCATTAAATACAAATAATCTATATATAGAACCGGGAAAAACTATCAATTTAACTTTTTTGATCGTCTGCTGATGTTTATGTTTAAAGATAAAAGATGGGATTTACAGTGTCAATCCTTTTTCGGACCATAGTCTGCTTAGTCACATAAAGACATGTGATAAAGTCATGTGAATGCGTTATGTAATAGTTCATCTAAAAGTACATTAACCATAACTACTAATTCATCTCCTATAAATGATGGTGCATGTGTCAAGGAACAAATTAAAAACAAACGTCATGATAAAAGGAATATAACAACTCATTGTAACATGACTGAATTTCGTCTAAAAAAAACTTTTGATATTCTTTATGATTTTGGCCAAAATTATTTAAAAATCAAAATTCCTATAATTTGAGTTTTTTTTTTTTTAGTTATGACGTGCAAAGTATGATTAATTCTGTACATTATAAAAATAGCCCTACTAGTCTACTGAGTTGGGGGGGAGGGTAGGGGCAGCTAATGATATCAAGAAGTGTATTCAACTGTTTTAATGTAAAAAAAAAAAAGGATTGACAGGGGGGGGGGGTCTATGAAATTGTGACGTCACAAAAAAATAATAATTATCTATGAGGGAATCCAAAATTGGGTTGAATTTTCTGCCAAAATTACAATTCTTCTCAACTTGAAATTTTGAAAATTGACCGTGATTTCGATAGATATTTTTTGACTAGGTTTGACTCAAAAAGTTCATTATTTGTCTCCAAAAATAACGAAAGAAATATAAATCAGTAATTTTAGGTATTTTAATTTATTTTAACTTGTGACGTGACATAAGGGGGGGGGTGAAAAATTTGTGACACTTTGTGACAAGGGGGAGGGAGGTGGTCTAAAATGTCGTTTTTTTTCGTTACGTCATTTGCGAACAAGCCCAAATGCTTTTTTTTTGTAGTTTGTCAAACTCAACGTAATACAAGTATTTATTTTACTACTATTATTTATTATCAGGTATTACTAGTTTGTAGATTGAACGCATCATGGGAAGTAATCCAAATACTAACAGAATATATGGTAAGCGGATAATCTTATACTAATATTAAAAACTCAAATAATCAAACGCAAAAATGTACTATAGCATAGGTTGATTACAAATTGTAATTGTTTATTTGCGTGTTGCTTATTTTTTAAGGTTCTTTTGAAATTCTGCAGTCAACGGGAAGCGAGGCTGACCTTCACCGACACATTCACGACTGCCAGAAGAACCCACGTCATGGTGAGTTTATATCAGTCAAACTATTTGACAGGCAACATCTACCGGAGAAGTACCGTGAAGGTAAACTTTTTGATTACATTAAGGCTGAGGCAGAACTGGCAGTCAAAGTGGAAGTCAAAACTTGCAGCCCTTATAGACCGGCGTTTTGGCCCGGGACCTGTTCTCCGTATCCATCATACAAGAACTCTGGCTGCGGAAGTGGAGAGGTGTTTAATGTTCTCCAATTTTCTGAAGGTGTCGGGCACGATGTTCGCGGGAAACTGTTCAATAGTAAGCACACCACCTGTAAGTGCACAAAATGCGCTGAAAAAGAGAAACCCAGCACTAGCTGGTGGGAAATAATCGTCAGGACAGCCACGCACGTAGTTTTCGATGAAATCGAGGCCGCGCAGACGATATGCAAATTATATTACGATGACAAAGACAGTCACGTGATTACCCTGAGCAACCTCAGCGTGTATGCTATGAATGCGGAGACAGATTCTATTATGCTGAGATACGTCACCTGTGACAATGACCTGGGGCCCAAACTCGGGGAGATCAGAAGACAGTGCAGGGAGCTGTGGGCCGAGGTCTGCGACACTTACAAAGGCTCGGGCGACAGGTTTTGTTTTCTGGTGTCCCACCCGCACGGATGCACTAAACAGGTCAGCGTAGGTGAATGGGTGGACAGTATCAGGTGCGATAAGTACAATGATGATTACGACATGAGCCAACTGACCTACACGACGTCCACTTGTCCAGGCAGCAGCGGGGCCTACGTCCACAGTATAAGTCTTGGGGGTAGCCATGTCCACTCAGGTGCGATAGCCAATGGCTTAAACTACAGTGGTCAAGGCGTGCAATACAGTGCAGGAAAGGGTTTGAATACTACTGCCGAAGTAAAGGATGTCGCTTAATCAGCGACGTATAGCAGAGTGTCTCGTGTGCTCTTTATGGATACTGACTATTTTTTTAAAGATATTTCTTTACATTACTTACTGTAAATATCACTCCCTCTTTCTCTCCAGCAGGACCACTGCCAGAAAAAACATGTAGCCCCTGAGAAATTTTGGACAACTAGTGGCCCCCCCATTGACACTCTTCCCACCAATATGGTCCTACTTGATTACAGCAGACATACAAATAGTTATTTTCTTAGCCACAGAGATCCGCAAGGCTCGCTCCCGCCCCCCTCCCCGGGATAAATGTTCAGGAGGCCTCCCCCATAGAGCGTGCTCAACAGCGGTGCGGGGGGGGGAGGGAAGGGACTTTAGTAAAATTGTATGTACTTCTAATGCATATTAACTGGATACTTTACTTTAAGATAGTGTTTTATCTTATTTGTTTTAATTACAGTTCAGACCATTTTATTTAGATTTTTTTTTCGTATGATTTGAACATTCTTAGACTTTCTATACAATTGGTTGTGAGCAGGGTGAGGTGTCGGAGAATGTTTGGCCTGACACCGTTACAGTTGTCGGCATTTAACGGCCTCCCATACCGAGGAATGGGATGGGGGGAATAAAGGAAGACAACAATGTTATTTTTATTATATATATATATATCTAGGTAGATGTATAAATTATACTATTATATACATTTGTAAATCTATAATAAAATATACGTATGATGTATTACAGACTGACTTTTGTTATTAATGAAATGCAAAATAAAAAAAAAATATCTTAATAGTCATTTATTAGCTTTAGCTATTTATCTCTGAAATATATACACATTGTTCGGACTGGTCAGCAAAATTTTGAGTGGCAAACATGCAAATTCAGCACAGACCTCCATCCAATCTTCCCAATAATTTATAAAGGTTATGTGAGGCAAGAAACGATAAAACTGAGTTTTCACTAAAGTCTCTCATTGCAAAGTTACGATCTTGTTTTTGTTTTCACTTGTATTGCCACTTGCTACCCAGTTGTTTAAATGTGCATCAAAAGTGTAGTAGTTCAACATCACACAGTGAGCTTTAAGATCAAATTGATTCTATTGAGAAATCTATTTTATACGTAAATCTATAAGGTGATAGAAAAAAATTTGATAACGCCTATTACAAAATTTGCCGCGTTTTAGCAACACCCAATCCTAAGAGTGCTCTCTGTAACTATTTTTTCGCTGTAACACAATACAAATATAAGGTCTGATGTGCTTCTAATTAAATGGTCAAGGTGACCGTTTCTTAAAAAAAAATACTTGGGCCCCTAATAAACTTTAACAACAGAGGCCCTTCAACCTCACTAACTATTTAGTCACGCTCGGAAAAATAAACATGATAACAATCTGTCTGGCTATTAAATAACATGATAACATTCTGTCTGGCTATTAATTAACATGATAACATTCTGTCTGGCTATTAGCATGATAACATTCTGTCTGGCTATTAATTAACATGATAACAGTCTGTCTGGCTATTAACATGATAACATTCTGTCTGGCTGTACAATAAATAATAAACATTGGTGTTTTCGACTACAATCAATAGGCAAATAACATACATATTTTCTATCAACATTGAATATGATTTAAACTATACATTATTTTTTCCTAAATTATAATGTCTTAAACAGATGTATATCTATTCACCCGACTTATCACGACTATACGACTTTCATCCACCAATATAAAACAGAAGTTGGAAAACTAACAACAATACAGTACTTCAACCACTTCAATATGATTAGATTGAAAGAATTTGTCAATAGTTTAAATTCTCGTACTAACTGATGCAGGAAAACTATCAAATCACCAATAGTATAGAAACAAAAAAAAAATAATCAAACAGAATTGAAATATTTATTTTCATGCCAATTCTAGTAAAGCATCTCTCATGATATGTCCTGTTTACTGGTCATCATAATACACACAAGCTAGCATTTTTCAAGGGGCATTCAAGTTGTAAAGAGGTAGGTAATGGGCTCGAATCTCAATGAGAGCTTTGTTGTATTTCTTAGGCTTTCTGTCTCCAATTACAGCAGACTCCATTTACATCAATGCCTAGTAAAATAAGGGTCCCATAACATCTACAGCAACATTAGTGCTCCATTACATGAATGTCCAGTTACATCAATGTCAAATTACATAATATCCTATTACGCCAACGTCCAGTTACATCAGTGTCCAGTTAATCAGTTCCAGCTACATCAGTGCCCAGTTACATCAGTGTCCAGCTACATCAGTGTCCAGCTACATCAGTGTCCAGTTACATCAGTGTCCAGTTACATCAGTGTCCAGTTACATCAGTGTCCAGTTACATCAGTGTCCAGCTACATCAGTGTCCAGCTACATCAGTGCCCAGTTACATCAGTGTGCAGCTACATCAGTGTCCAGCTACATCAGTATCCAGTTACATCAGTGTCCAGTTACATCAGTGTCCAGTTACATCAGTGTCCAGTTACACTGCTTTTTATTTTATGAGGTTGTGGTAGCCGAGTACGTTGTGGCTGAAATGGAATTCAAAATAGATCCTTTATTATTGAATTATGAAATAATTCATTTCAACAGACAGAGATAACAGTCCTATCACTGAACTACCACTGTACTATCACTGTACTACGACTGTGAAATCACTGTACTATCAATATACTACTACGGTACTTTCACCGATGCTACTTCATTGCTATTACCTTAAATTTAAAGTTTAGAGTACTCCCCCCTTAATACTGTAAATGTTTGTGCTATCTCCCCACTTCAAGACCTTTATATATATATATATATATATATATATATATACTAGCTGTACCGTGCAAAACCTTTGCATATAGTTATATCCCCTTAAGCTTGATTAGTAGGCGAGGTTATTTTTAGTTTCGGGCAGATCCGATTTTTTTTATGATTGTATTTTAAACTGGAATACTATTGTATTAATTCTTTACTTTCGATTTAACGCACACTGGAAATGAGTATTATTATATATATATTAAAAAAACGGGCCGACTAATTGAAAGCCTTAGCAAATTATGAACATTCACATAATAACAGGCTCACTGTTATATTTAAAACCACTGAAACATACATTATAAGAAAGACAACTTTTGTCTTGATCAAGAGACTGAGTCCACTACATCGTTTATAGCTGTTTGATTGCGCCCCTTGTATCTATTCATTCACATAAGAGGGTGTCTTATTCGGCGTACTTTGGAACTAGCACACCGGGCGGAAGATTAATGACATCGGTGGGTTATCTGGGATACCAATGGGCCCCCTACCCCACCTTGGAGGGGAAAATTGGGACATGGGAGTAATTAACTATCTTCGACTCGAACAAAGATCAAAGAATGGCTGTGACTGAAAGGATAAGATTTTATTTAAATTCTTTATCGCAGCAGTAACCACTATTGGAGGCAGTCTTTTATAGAAGGGTCCGCCTATGGAAAGTAGGAACTCTTTTTAATTTCCGTACAGCCAGTGGTAAAGGATGGTCATGTGCTAGAGTTCACAACCTTCAACCTGAAGATCCCACGCTCAAATTTGTGATTTTAATGAGGTCGATAT
The DNA here is from genome assembly GCA_021962125.1 of Bulinus truncatus. Lineage (NCBI taxonomy): Eukaryota > Metazoa > Mollusca > Gastropoda > Planorbidae > Bulinus > Bulinus truncatus. Next base: position 1,982,702 of record JAGDYQ010000089.1, read on the forward strand.
GAAGTCCAAAAAGTGGGTAGATGAAATATGCTGCGTTTGCCAGCCAATCCCCACAGCTATTTGCCCAGGACACAGAAACAAATGAACTCAAAAGTATTTAGACTCTGTGACCCACATTTGACTGTCTATACATCAGACTGTGCTAGTTTTGTTTATACTTAAGGAATCTGTCATGCCTAATTTTTTTGGAAAACTGAGCCTATTGTCATGACACGGTGTGCTTTTTTGTGGAATCCATTTATTTGACTTGATGTTGTATAATTATATTTGATTATGTCTATTCATATATTGATTTATTTCTGTATACTTTAGTATACGTGTATAATCTTTAAAATATGTGTGCGACGTGTATTCTTGCTTACAATCAATTGAAATTTACGTCTTGATAATTTCAATAAGTTAATCACAAGATCCATGAATAAAATTCACAGATGAAATTGAAGGCAAACTTCCCTTATGATATATACTGTACGTCGAGGCAAGCCCGTAGCATTTTGTCTGGCCCCCTTCTGCTTGTTTGATCTAATTAGTATTTTTTTCCTGCCCCCCTTCAATTGGCCTGACCCCTTCAATTGGCCTGACCCCTTCAATTGGCCTGACCCCTTCAATTGGACTGACCCCTTCAATTGGCCTGACCCCTTCAATTGGCCTGGCTCCTTCAATTGGCCTAGCTTCTTCAATTGGCCTGGCCCCTTCAATTGGCCTGGCCCCTTCAATTGGCCTGGCCCCTTCTATTGGCCTGGCCCCTTCTATTGGCCTGGCCCCTTCAATTGGCCTGGCCCCTACTGTAGAATTTCCAGGCTACAGGGCTGCGTCGAGGGTTATTCTATAACTTCCCCGGGATATCGTTTGGGTTACCTTCTGCTAAGGATGTTTCCAGCAATGCCTAGATGCTCTTTTCTCTACACATTTGATAACCGCTGCTTCACATTTATGTATAAAATTCGTATCAAAAGCAAAACAAATAGAACATTATGCGATAACAGGCTGTATGGACGCATGAACTTACTTGCTGTTGCACCTGTATTGAGCTGTGTGCTGGCTGTATGGTCAAAACAGAAAGAGAGAAAGTATGAGTTCACATTTGTCAAAAGTTATACATTAAATATGAAATGTCTATACAGGTAAATTCTGATGTGTCCAAGCTTTATGTAGGACATGTCTATACAGGTCAATTCTGATGTGTCCAAGCTTTATGTATGACATGTCTATACAGGTCAATTCTGATATGTTCAGTTTTAAGAATGAAATGTCCTTCTCCTTTCGTCAAAAGTCCTTCTCATTAAAGCAAATGCAACATGTAGACTAACAGTATGTTTAAATATTTTTTTTTATTTCTGTATGTTAAATTGATATGCTTACTGTAAATTTAAAAACAACAACGACAACGCGATATGATAGATTAACATTTACAATGAGACTTGAAATAAAGCTTTAAATAAATAACTTACTTTCATCTGAAGAAAATCCCGTGAAAACTTCAACTGAAACAAATATTCACACCAATGTTAAAGAATAACAATAAGAGTTCAAGGAATAGTAAGAATGAAAAAAACAAAGAATCTAAAAAAAAAGAACATTGTTTTAAAACATAGCACAATTAACTAGAGCTAGTGCACAACGGATCAAAGTTCTATATTTATAAAAACAAGCAATTAAGCCTGTTCCATTCTGGACACAGGACGTGTTAGCGCATTTTCATGTTATGTATCAGTACGTTTGTTAGTTTTCAGTAAATATTTGTAAATTTTGGAAATGTTTATAAATTCAGTTTTGTAATGCATATATCTGTAAAAAAAAATTTTATAAAGACGTTTCTTTATATTTGAAAAAAAAATTATTTTCTCTTAAATCTAACTACAAGTGGTTTGTGGTTACTGAAATAGGACTCATAATTGAAAACATTCGAAATTGTAGTCATTTAATCGTCCGAAAACTCCGTCAATTGTTGCATAGCTCTGATACTTTCAATTAAACTCAGAACACAAGCTTACTATTTCATTTGATGAGTTTCTTAATAAATCTTGGTGAAACTACATGCTGCAGTATTTCGCACCAAATGAATGGGTTATTGAACGTACAAGGTGTAGAATGGGGCTATATATATAATATATAAGCCCATTCGGAGCCCTGAAGCCCGGTCCTCAGAGGTCCTATCGCGAAATGAACTTTTGATGTACACATGGCAGGCCAAGACCTACAAAATGATATATACATCATGGGTATAGGACTTATGGTTGCTGAGATATAGGGCGCTCCATTATTAATATAGCTTATATAGTAAAAAAACGGTACTTTATAAGGCCCCTTTTACGGCCCTGAGAGGTCAGATCGCGAAATGGAAAAAAGTCATTTCTTGGCAGGCCAAGACCTACAAAATGATATATACATCATGGGTCTAGGACTTATGGTTGTTGAGATCTAGGGTGATGACAGACAGACAGACAGACAAACAGACAAAACGGGGACAATAGAGCATTTTTTTCGAAAAAGCTCTAAAAAAGCAAAGAGAACACTTTGCATAAACAGATTTGACACAAAAAGCTACAAATAAACATTTATGAATGTAGTGTTAAATGATCGGATTCTTCCTTACATATTGCATTAGCGATCGATTCATCTCGAGGCATTTCATCTCTTTTCTTTTTCCTCAACGCCTTCTGTCTACAAACTGCAAGAAATATCAGAGCAATCAACTATTTTTTTTTTATTTTTACAAGGGAAATAAAAATAAAGTAAAAAAAACGAAAGAAACCCAAAAATTTTTAACGAAACAAACATCAATGGCCCAAACATTTTTAACGAAACAAACACCAGGGGCCCCGTAAGCACAGCCACCGATCAGGGCAGTCACACTAAGGGGATCTTTTTTTTTTTGGTATTAACCTCTTTCAAGTCTAGTTTTAAAACGAACCCGACACTTTTGCTTTATGCCTACTAATGTTCTACAAGTTTGTGTTTAGAGCCTACAAATATCAAAAATGGCTGTGACTGAAAGGATAAGATTGTATTTAAATTCTTTATCGCAGCAGTAACCACTATTGGAGGCAGTCTTTTATAGAAGGGTCCGTTTCAATTCAATAGTTCAAGAATGGTTTGGAGCACCAACTGCCGACGAGATAAAGGAGTCGCTGGGATTCGAACCCCTAACGCTGATTCTATTTACTTTTTCGCAAACATCTCACAGGGCAACTACAACACAGTTAAAGTTATGATTTGTTATAAAGTCATGAGTACAACAGTATAAAATACCCTAACCCCTAACCCTAACACTAACCCTAATCGGGTAAATAATACAAAAAAATGACTACACAATAAAAACATATATTAAAAAACATTAACTTACCGTGATATTGGTAGGCTAAATAACCCAGACCTGTGATGAAATAAATAGAACATACTTAGATTATACAATGAGTTATCTCTAAGTAGATAGTTTACTTAATAAATAGAACATGGATGTACACGTTAACTTATCTCTAAGTAGAAAGATCACCTAATAAATAAAACACAGATGTACACGTTATCTTATCTCTAAGAAGAGAGTTCACCTAATTAATAAAACACAGATGTACACGTTATCTTATCTCTAAGTAGAGAGTTCATCTAATAAATAAAACATCGGAGTTTAGTGTCAAAATATTTTAACTGTATACAGAAAATTAAAAATCAAGAATAATTAAACACAAAGACCCTAGTTGTCATCACCGTGTCTTAATTTCTCTCCACTGCTGGGGGAGTGGGAGTGGGGTGGGAGGGGCGAAAAGCTGATATCTGTAAAAATAGATTTGGATGAATTCATAAACTTATGGGATATATATAAAGAGCAGGTTTAAAAAAGATGCATTCATTAATATATTGGTAGGTAGGTTTTAAGTACGGTAGACGTCTAGATAAATAGAAAAGTATATGGTTAGATAGATACAAACACACGTAAATAGAAAAGTATATGGTTAGATAGATAGAAACACACGCAAATAGAAAAAGTATATGATTAGATAGATACAAACACACGTAAATAGAAAAAGTATATGATTAGATAGATACAAACACACGGAAATAGAAAAGTATAAGCTAGATAGATACAAACACACGTAAATAGAAAAGTATACGGTTAGATAGATACAAACACACGTAAATAGAAAAGTATACGGTTAGATAGATACAAACACACGTAAATAGAAAAGTATATGGTTAGATAGATAGAAACACACGTAAATAGAAAAGTATAAGCTAGATAGATACAAACACACGTAAATAGAAAAGTATAAGCTAGATAGATACAAACATACATACATAGAAGGCAAGGGATTTAGTTGAAGTTGTTTACCTCCAAGAAACAAGAGAATTAGAACAGTTGCTATGACGAACACGACCGACCAACTCATCAACGAAGTAGGTGGAGCCAAAGGGTCATCACTTGATGTCGTCGCTAATGTATTATAGAATGTTGGACATAAGATGGACGCATTATCATATTTATCTCGTTTCTTTGCCCTGGTTTTTTTAAAACATAATTTGATATTTTTAAAGAGATTAAACTTTTCTAAATAGTTTGTTTTGTTTTAAATCTTGAAGGGGGTGGGAGAGCATAATCAGTATAGAAACATTGAATACCTTTACTGTACCTAGAGCTGTTTGTACTGTAACCACATGTTTTGAATTGTCCACATAGCTGTTTGTACTGTACTTAAGAGATTTTGAATTGTACCCAGAGCGGTTTGTACTGCGCCCAGAGCTGTGTGTACTGTGCCCAGAGCTGTTTGCACTGTACCCAGAGCGGTTTGTACTGTACCCATAGCTGTTTGTACTGCGCCCAGAGCTGTGTGTACTGTGCCCAGACTTGTATGCATTGTACCCAGAGCTGTTTGTGCTGTATACAGAGATGTTTGTACTGCGCTCAGAGATGTCTGTACTATACCCACAGCTGTTTGTATTTTACCCTGAGCTGTTTGTACGGTACACAGAGCCGTTTGTACAGTACCTAGAGCTGTCTTACCGTACCTAGAGTTGTTTGTACTGCGCACAGAGATGTATGTTCTGTAACCAGAGCTGTTTTTGCTGTACCCAGAGCTGTCTTGTCATTTAGTCTATTCGAACATTTTAGAAGCCTCAGTTTAAATGGCGTTGTTTTATATTTATGACCATAGCCCCAGTCGAATGCCCCCCCACACACACACTCACCTCCCTCACATCTCCATTAGGAGACGAAAGTCATTTTGGCCACAACATAAATACCAAACATACTTCCAGGACTAAGAGGCTAGATAAAATGAATTGATGCTTTTTGATGTGAGTTTGTGTCTGTTCCTCAGTGTGTCTCTGTGTGTTTGTGTCTATTCCTCACTGTGTCTCTGTGAGTGTATGTTATCTTTGTGTTTTTTGTCTGTATTTTTTTTTTATTTTTCTATGATTCGATGGCCGGGTTGGGGGAGGGGTGAATTTGGCAGAATTCGAATGTGAGTACATTTATGCAGCTCACCACTGAAAAAGTCAAACATTATCGATTACCCACATGTAGGCAACCATCGATTACCCACATGTAGGCACCCATCGATTACCCACATGTAGGCGGCACCCAATTATCTTAGAATACTTCTTGATGACGTGCATCACAGTTTGTACCACAGTACTAGAGTGACAAGCAAATGCATTGAAAAAAAAATTAACGCTCTCAACCTTTTATTTGGTTTCAATTAATTAAAAAAATTATATAGGGAAATTTTGGAGACTATCCGTTGATGTTTAGGGGTTGCTCAACGCAGTTTAAGTTTGCAAGGTTACTCTAATCCACATTTGTCATATTTATCTCTTCTATTTTAATAATTAAGTTGAGAATAATTTCAGTATTTTTTTTATGAGTCATCACACATAATACACACTATTGACATTTTTTCTACATCAAGTGACACTCTTCGAAATGCAATTATTGAAAAACGTAAATAAGTCGCAAAAAGAATTATTTCAGATTTCAATCCACAGATCCCATTCACTGTACACTGGGACGAAAAATTGTTACCCGACTTGAACAGTAGAGATGAAGTGAATCGATTGCCCATATTAATGACATGATTTGATGTAGAAAAACTGCTGTCAGTCCCAAAACTGAAGAGAGGCAGTGGTAAACAAATAAATTACCCTATTGAACAAGCTTTAAAAGATTGAAACATTTCATATAACAAAATTGTGGCACTCTGTTTTGATACTACTTCAAGGAACACATGTATACATACATTAATTGGAACATTACACAGCCTGTCGACACCATGTTCATGAAGTGATTTTATGCCATGTTTATAAAACATGTTTTGGAACATCTTCTGGTCCAGAGACTAAGTTGTATCAACGATTTTGTGATCAGTGGAGTAAACTTATTTCTGAATCATGTCATTTAACTGATGCAGATCTCAAAGTTTATGGTTCACTTGTACCATCAGCTGTATAATTTGCTGTAAATATTCTGCAAGGAACAAAACAACCTCACGACGATTACAAATAATTTTTGTAACTGTCGATAATTTTTTAGGAGAAACTTCTCCAGGCCACAGCGGAATAACTTTCCGTACTCCTGGCGCTATGCACCAAGCACGATGGATGGCTAAAGCACTGTACTCTATTAAAATTACCTGTTTCTACATCAATTTTAATTAACTAATTGATTTACATGAAACATTGGTTTCGGGCTCCCATCTCTTCATCTGCTCCTCATATTGACCTGACTTTGATAAAGAAATTGAACAATTTCAAAATATTTCACAAGAAGTTGCTGAATCTGCCTTTAAAATCATTGCATGACATTTATAGTATTTAACTGAAGACCTGGTGTGTCTCTTTTTTCAGCAAAGGTTTTGATAACCAAAACTAAAGAAAAAATGTTGATTGCACTTGAAAAGCCAGTCAAAAAACAAAAACAGGTAAAAGTGCTTGAAGGCAAAGTATTAATGGATAAAATTGTAAGCATGAACTTAAATGACTTTGTAACAGAGAGATTAAAAGATGAAACTCAATAGCAATATATTTTGCAAACCGTGGAAGAACATCGTCGTCAAATTCCAGATATGTTGAAGTCTACAATTGTGAACGCATTAATGAAAATGAACGAACAATAAACAAGTGAATATTCTAAAATCAAACATTGAATAAAATCATATAAGTAACACTTAATTTGAATAAGATAATTAAAACTTTGCAATAGAAAAAAATTAAAATGCGTTCTTTTTATTTTTTGTTGCTCTTATATCTGATAATTTCAAGTTCACTAAATACAAAAATATCTTAATAATATTTTGCAGAGTTTATCGAGCACTATGATTTTTTTTGTCACTCTACTCACTAGTGGACCTTGTTAAAATTATATTTCTAATAAAAGAAAATCTTCTCCTTAGGAATACGCTACGCATTGCCATTTAAACTATGAAAAGCACTGTTTGAAAACCAGTTGTGAAATTATAACACAAAAGTAAACCCTTTATCGCAATAGGGGTGACTTTAGCCTTCACGGCTGTATAAGGCGATCCTTTACCTGCCAGTTAGTAAACGGGTCAACATACTCACCAATGATGACGCACGTGAATGACCCCACGCGCTTGCACCCGTCCCTGTATATCAACTGCAACAAACTCTTCTCCGTGAGAACTGAGAAATTCTGCACAGCGCACCGACCGTTGACCGGATCTCTGGGTGATCCGTGCAAGGACACCTCCAGGCTAGGTGACTTCAGGAACTCTGAGCAGAACTCCACAGTAAAAGCCTGACCGATGGCCACCTGGTATGTACAGCTGTTAATGTTGTAATCTGAATCGTTGAATCTCACAGTAAATACAGGCATGGCTGGAAAAAGTATATTGTGTTAGAGAAGTCATTTTTTTTTAAATTAAGCATATTATATGTCCTAGTAAATGTCGGTGAAGTTCCACAAGTCAACTCAGCTTTAAATGGATACATGACTTGAGTTGGGGAAGTAAATATGGCTGATCGTTGTGCTAACCTTACAACCCATAATATGCCGACGTTATATAAATAGAATTGGATGAATTCTGAACTTCTTTTCCCCTGAAGGGAACAGATACGGGAAATTTATATTTTAGATAATGTATTATATAAAAAAAAATCACAGAAAACTGTGAAGTATTTGTGTCGCACACTCATTGATTCCGTCTTTAAACTAGCTTATGATGGATTAGTGTAAAGGATGTTTATGATGGATTAGTGTAAAGGATTAGGTATCCGCAGGACCGGCCTTAGGGCAATTTGAGCGATTGCTCCAAAATGGGCCCCGCACCTTCATGGGCCCCACAATTTACTTTTAGCATATCACTATTAGTCATGGCTCTTGTTACAGGCTAGAAGAGGGGCATCGCAAGCATCCGTTTAATTGGGCTCCGCAATTCGTAAGTCCGCCCTGAATATCCATTTGGATTTCACTTTTTGGAAAGTGGATTTGATATCCATTTGGATTTCACTGTTTGGAAAGTTGATTTGATATCCATTTGAATTTCAGTGTTTAGACAGATTTGATATCCATTTGAATTTCACTGTTTAGACAGTGGATTTGATATTCATTTGGATTTCACTGTTTAGACAGTGAATTCAAAAACCATTGGAATTTCGCTGGTTAGATATCTTTGTCTCGTTGTGGCTTGTGTCGTAGATCAACAGTGATACAATTAAAATGTGTCTCCCTCTAAATACAAAATTGTCCATTGACAAAATATAACCTTTTGCTTGAACCCGACCCACACCATGCCCCTACCCGTCAGTGTACTCACCATGAACCCGTATCACGGGGGTGAAAACAAACCAGGACCCTTCTACCTCCCTGAGCTGCATGACCAGGCCCGAGTTGTTGAGGTCCAGAGTCACCTTGACTTTTAGCGACAGTTCGTAATTGTTCCTCACAGCGAGTCTCCTCCAGGAGCAAGCACCACCGCTACAGTTACTTTGACTGATGTCAATAACACAGATCTAGCCCGTGGGGCGGGGTGGGGTGGAGAGAAGGATCAATGATTTAGAAACAGAAGTCAATGATATTATTTAAATTTGATTTTTTTAAAGTAAATAACATTCAATATTTGTAAAAAAAAAAAGTTTTAGTGAGTCGAAAAACCTCTTAAGGAAAAATTGAAAGCAGATATTCCTGGTTAAACTTAAGGAATCGTTGACAGCAGACATTCCTGGTTAAACTTAAGTAATCGTTGACAGCAGACATTCCTGGTTAAACTTAAGTAATCGTTGACAGCAGACATTCCTGGTTAAACTTAAGTAATCGTTGACAGCAGACATTCCTTAAGTTTAACTTAAGGAATCATTGACAGCAGACATTCCTTGTTAAACTTAAGGAATCGTTGACAGCAGACATTCCTGGTTAAACTTAAGAACCGATGCTCTGAGCTCCGCTTAACTCAAGTGACATCCCCGTACAACAGACGACACTGCAATGTGTCATACAGTGTGGTCCATGCTCTTTGAGAAGGGGGTGCATTTGTCTGTTCATTAGATAGGTAAAGTTGGTGGTGGAGGTTGGTTCGCTGTGGTGTGTATGGTTGGGGGGTTCGAATGTAACTTTGTCTAGAGTCAACTACGTTTTTTATTTTCCAGTGGCATAGCATTGTAGCACTCACTACGGGGCGACCTGAACGTAAAACGTATTAGGACCAACTCCGATTGCGATAATGCTCCTCATTCCCCCACCCTTACACGCTTTGGGCCACACCTTCCCACCCCCCCCCCCATAAAAATGCCATGATTGTTTCGCACTGGTGCTGGGATCGGGGTGAAACATACTGTTTAGAAGGTGATGACACATACTGTTTAGAAGGTGATGACACAAACTGTTTAGAAGGTGGTGACACACACTGTTTAGAAGGTGATGACACACACTGTTTAGAAGGTGGTGACACATACTGTTTAGAAGGTGATGACACACACTGTTTAGAAGGTGGTGACACATACTGTTTAGAAGGTGATGGCACATACTATTTAGAAGGTGATGACACATACTGTTTAGAAGGTGATGACACATACTGTTTAGAAGGTGATGACACACACTGTTTAGAAGGTGATGACACACACTGTTTAGAAGGTGGTGACACACACTGTTTAGAAAGTGGTGACACATACTGTTTAGAAGGTGATGACACATACTATTTAGAAGGTGATGACACATACTGTTTAGAAGGTGATGACACACACTGTTTAGAAGGTGATGACACACACTGTTTAGAAGGTGATGACATACTATTTAGAAAGTGATGACACATACTGTTTAGAAGGTGATGACACACACACACAGACAAACATTTAAAGGTACTCGAACACAGATTTATAAAACAAACCTACCAGCTTTCTGCTGCCTATGTCCATCCCTGTCTGACGGAAAACCTGCAGCTGTAAGTCCTGGGTGACCGTCCTGTTGGACACAGCCAGCATGCTGTACAGCAGCTCGTCCTCCCCAGCCACAAATCCGTCGTCAAAGTAAGTCGGCCTGGAATTGTTGGTGAAATGTACAGCCACTATGTTGTTAAAGGTGTAACTGCCTGACAAAATGTGTATAGACTTGTTAGATAATAATTGAACTGTGCAAATGTGTTATATGCATTGACGTGAATTAACATCATCAACGACATATACGACGATTGTCGTCTCATTACAAAAATTCTAAATGAAATTTTTGACAAAACAATTTTGATGAAAACCCATTGTTTTTTTTTACAGATCGCCCTCCAGTTTTTTTTTTTTGTTTCTTTATTTACGCCCATCATACTCTTTCAATCAAAACTGTAACATATGTAAGACAAAATACCGCCAAAAGTGGTAGGATACAAAACAATCTGGGAATGTAGGTGACAAAAGACTCAAATAACTATTCTTACCATTTTGCGACTTTACCAGAGTCACCATGGACAGTAAACAAACTATAACAGACTGCAGGCTCATTGAAAACGTCAGTTGATGCAAAATTCAACTGAAACAGATATTGTTGAATGAACAATTGATTTCACTTATAACAATGGCATATAAACATAGTCATCATAAATATATCTCTACTAGTTGCAAGTACCCGGGTTTAAAATAAAGTTTTCTGTTTACCTTCTGTTTTCTCCCTACCCCCTCTCTCCCTTCCTCTCTCTCTCCCTCCCTCCCTTCCCCTCTCTCCCTTTCCCTCCCTCCCTCTCCCTCCCTCTCTCCCATCTCTCTCCGTCCCTCTCCCATCTCCCTCTCTCCCCTCTCCCCCTCCTTCTCTCCCCCCGTCCATCCTCCTCCCTCATCCTTCCCTCTCTCTCCCTCCCTGCCCCCTCTTTCTCTTTATCTCTTCCTCCCATTTCTCCCATCCTCTTCCTCTCTTCTTCCCTCCCCTCTCTCCCTCCCTAACCCCTCCCTCCTTTCTCCCTCCCTCCCCTTTCTACCTCTCTCTCTCCCTCCCCCCCTCTCCCCCTTCCTCCATCCCTCATTCGCTCTCTCTCCCTCCCTGCCCCCCTCACTCTTTATCTCTCTCCCTCCCTCTCTCCCACCCTCTCTCTCCCTCCCTCCCCTCTCTCTCCCTACCTACCCCCTCTCTCCCTACCTACCCCCTCTCTCCCTACCTACCCCCTCTCTCCCTCCCTTCCTTTCTCTCTCCCTCTCCCCCTGCTCCCTCACCCCCTGCTCCCTCTCCCATCTCTCTCTCCCCCTCCTTGTCTCCCCCTGTCCATCCCCCTCCTCTCTCCCCCTCCCTCCCTCCCTCCTTTCCTCTCTCTCCCCCCCTGCCCCCTCTCTCTCTCTCTTATTATTATGGCTTCACACTTCTTCTAAAATCCTTCTTCATTCCTTTATCTTCCTCAAACTGTACAAATAAGAGAGCATGAAAAAACATCAACAATTCTTTGCATCACAAAGGCACAATACAGCACCAGCGCGCAAGTTCTATTCGAACATCGGGAAATGACGTCACAGAGGAATTTTATTTATGGCGCCGTCGAGATTACTTTAATATAGTAAAATACTAAAATAAAAAAAATTAATTACAATTAAACTACCCATCGAGATGAAACGAAACCTGTCCTATAACCTTCCCCATGTAATTATGTGTATGTGTAACAAATTTCACATTATTTGGTTATCTGGATCTTGAGTTATAAGGGAACAGACAGACAGACAGACAACAAATGCCTCTTATAATTATAGAGATATATATATACTATTTTTATGTTATTTCTAGTCTTTTTTTAACGTCATCTAATGTATGATGATATATTATGATCTGTGAAGCCCTTGTAAGAATTCGATGTTTATATCTTAAGTGCTATTAACCACTAACCGGACAGTTTTCGAAGTCCATTTCTTTCACACCCACCTATAGTGCAATGAATTTGGTAGCCTCCGGGGAATCATGGCGGGAAAGTTAACCATTACTTGAAACATTCCCTTGCTTCTTACCCAAGATCGAACCCAGAAACCTCAGGTCAACAGTTCAACTCTCAACAGCACGACCATCCGTCCCTCAACGGGTAAAGATTTAACCTGCTCTTCAATTTAAGGAGACATCAATGGCATCTTAATCTTTTTTTACTTTAATACGTCATTCAAGGTGAAATTATAGTGCTATGCTGTTTGATTTACTTTCAAATCCATTTTGGCATTTGTTATAAGTATTCTTAATATTTTAATATCCCCCACAGTCTAAGGAAAAAAAAAAAGAAATAAAGTATATCTATAATAAAACTATAATATAACAATAATATAACAATAATATAACTATAATAAAAATATAATATAACATAAATATAACAATAATATAACATAAATATAACAATAATATAACAATAATATAACAATAATATAACAATAATATAACTATAATAAAACTATAATATTACAATAATATAACATAAATATACTTATAATAAAACTATAATATTACAATAATATAACAATAATATAACATAAATATAACTATAATAAAACTAAAATATAACAATAAAAAACTATAATATAACAACAATATAACATTAATATAACATATTTAAAGACTAGCTTTGAAACTTTTAGATCTATATGCTTAATATAAGAAAACAGGAAAACAATACAAGACATATGTAAACAGGTTTCCTTAAAGCCTCTCATGAGTGAATTGGCCCCTTACGAGTTTAGAGAAAGGGGGCGGGTATGGGTCTTACTTAAATTAAATTGGCCTATTTCTGCATTGAGTTGAACAGTTGTTTTTTCATCAGAATTAAGCTAATCTAGACAAACCTGTGTGTTGGTTTGAAATCCTAAAACAAAATAATCGTTATTTACCCAAATTTACTCAACAGTATTTTTTTTTTGTTTTTGGTACTACGTTTGTTCATATTCACAGATTAGATATTATAATCTGTGTACATACTTGACAAATGTCGACAAAAAAATATTCATTCATAATCAACACACACAATCAATTTTGATTGCATCAGTCATCTACGGAAAACTTCCTTGTACAACTCTCGCGGTGATCAGTGTGATAGGAAATGTTATGGTAAAAAAAAAATCGGAAAATTCCGTTTCAAAGAAGAAAGCCTATATGAGTATAGGTAAGGCCATAGTTACAAATCTATGGGTGAGGCAGCCCGTAAAATGGGTAATGGACCAACCCCTGCTACCCAAACATTGTCTGATGCATGATAATAAGAAACATTTGTTTATCACTTTTACATGTGGTCATGGCTGCACAGCACTATGATGAAAAGGGATCAAAACATACCGGAGGCAGCCAATGAGTGTTCTCAAAACCTTACGTTCGGGTCTAAATTTTTAAACACAAAAGTATATATTCCCAATAAGCTCCCACATATTCCAATAAGCTCCCATATATTCCCATAACCTCCAACATATTCCAATATGCTCCCACATTATTCCGTAAGCTCCAACATATCCCCATAAGCTGCAACATATTCCCATAAGCTCCAACATATTCCCATAATCTCCCACATATTCCCATAAGCTCCCACATAATCCCATAAGCTCACACATATTCCCATAAGCTCCCGCATATTCCAATAAGCTTCCACATATTCCCATAAGCTCCCACATAGTCCCATAAGCTCACACATGTTCCCATAAGCTCCCACATATTCCAATAAGCTCCAACATATTCCCATAAGGGGCTATCCCTTATTTATGTCAACAAATTTTTGACGATTTTTACATCCTCCCTTCTCCCTTGTCAACAATTTGTCAAACTTCCAGAGACCCTCCTATAAAATTACGTCAACATTTGATTACCCCCCCCCCCCCATAAAAAAGGTGGCTTCCAAAATGTTTATGTGGCAAAATTAGTAGGAATATAGTTAGTTTAATTAAAATACTGAATGTTAAGCGAGTGTGTAACACAGGACTACAAAAATGTTCTGACCCCCCCCCCTATTTTGTTGACGTAATTAATGGACAGCCCCTAAGCTCCATTCCCATAAGCTCCCACATTTTCCCATAAGCTCCCACTTATTCACATAAGCTCCCACATACTCCAATAAGCTCCCACATATTCCCATAAGCTCCCACATATTCCCATAAGCTCCCACATATTCCCATATTCTCCCACATATTCCCATAAGCTCCCACATATTCCCATAAGCTCCCACATATTCCCATAATCTCCTTTCCAATAAGCTCCCACATATTCCCATATTCTCCCACATATTCCCATAAGCTCTCACATATTCCCAAAAGCTCCCACATACTCCAATAAGCTCCCACATATTCCCATAAGCTCCCACATATTCCCATAAGCTCCCACATATTCCCATATTCTCCCACTGTCACATTCTGTGATTTAATGGATGAAATCAAGTCCAAGCCCTACCCTGCTTTCATCACCCGAGGGTGAGATAAGATATAAATAGGTTAGACAAAGACATTGTCTTCCCAGGTTCTTTCACACTGTGATCAGTCTGTCTAGCACCCACTATCACTTTTTGTCACCTGGGGAGAAAATGTCTCTAAGGGAGATAACCTGTGCCCTCGACCTTCAGACGAGCGAGAGGGATGGGTTCTTTGTCTCTTTACCCCCCCCCCCTCCCTTTATCTTGAAGGTTGGAACTGTCCACGAGTGAGGGGCAGCGGATCACGCGTGATAAGCGTGATCTACAAGCTCGTCGGCCATTGGTCAAACGCACCGCGGGAGAATGGATAGCGAGGCTGACCTTCCGGTCGAGTTGGCGGGGATTGGGTGAGAATTAGGTAGTCAGCGCTGGTGAGTGGTAGAGTGAGCGTCGGACAATCCAGCAAGGAGGTCGAACTCAGACTCTCGCACCGGGGTGGGGGAAATAGGCTGTTAGCCTAAGTTCCTTTAGAACTACCCCACCCCAGGTAACTATTCTAATTGATGTATTATAATATTGTTTTTAGTAGCCGGTAACGCTACTGTCCTTTTTAGGACACGCGGATGTTCTTGTTGTTTGATGTGAATAAAGGTGTTGTGTCGTATTTACAATTGAATTGTGGATTCATTTCTTGTTGTGTTGTGCGTCCTGTAAACCCACGTGGCTGTGACAAATATAAATGCTGGCCAGAACTCAGTAGGTGATCATACCCATAGACAACGACCGCAGGGACCCCGCAAGGGGGCCTTGACACCCACATATTCCCATAAGCTCCCACATATTCCCATATTTTCCCACATATTCCCATAAGCTCCCACATATTCCCATAAGCTCCCACATATTCCCATAAGCTCCCACATATTCCAATAAGCTCCCACATATTTCCATAAGCTCCCACATAACTTTGATAGTTTAAAAAAATGAAATTTCATTTTAGTGCTTGCTAGGGAAGTTGTGGCCAAATATGTTTTGCACGCGGACTGCTGATATGTTATGCGCGGCTCTGTTTGGTGATTGTATATTGTTTGCCTTTTTCTTAATCCTCACCATAGCCTAGACGGCAATTGAGAGGTCACATGTGACTTGAGGCTCTGAGGATTAAACCCGCGCTATACACCACTCGACCCCCCCCGCCCCTCAGAAATTCTATTCACCCTGAAAATTTCAGAAAAATTTGACCAAGTGAGAAGCATTACGTATTTTAATCAAACATCTCTAAAGTATATCTCTGAGATTTGTTGATGGTAATTGCAAACACCGACTGAATTATGAAATTGAAATGACATATCCGTTGAAATAATAGGATTGTGAGGAATGGTGACATCTTCACCATTGGTCTGTAAAGTGTGTTGCTTCTGCAAGGCGCATGTCGTTGTAAAGCTTTGGCCGGCTGATATTTCGCAACATTTTCAATTGCAATATAAGTGGTGGTATTCCTGGCAGATTGAGTGAATTGACGTAATTGTGGTGGTATTCCTGACAGAGTTCAAAATATCTGTTGTATATGAAATACTTCATTTTTTTTTAGTTTCGTTTTATATTGCCTCGCAGTTTTAAAAAATAAATATAATAGTATTTATTCATCAGCAGGGTGACACACTGGTTTGTTTAATGCTTTAAGACAAATCCTTGGGGAAAAGTTATTTTTAATGAAAGGGAAGTAGCCCATTTAATTATGTCGTTCGTCCGAGTAAAATACAATTATATCCCTTGATTGGTGTAATAAGAATTATTATTGACTCGTGTTTATTAATCATTATAAGGAAGTTCATAGCACATATGGAAAATATGACTTTATAAATAACGTAAACATTCACACACACGCAATCACTGCAGTATTGTATCAAAATTTCAAAGCGGGTTGGTCCAAACCCCTTTGCATGGGCCCTGGTCTTTAAAACTGTGATGTAATAAATGGTGAGTATGAAATAATTGAGTGTGAAATAGTTGAGTGTGAAATAGTTGAGTATGAAATTGTGGAGTGTGAAATAGTGGAGTGTGAAATAGTTGAGTGTGAAATAGTTGAGTGTGAAATAGTTGAGTATGAAATAGTTGAGTATGAAATAGTTGAGTATGAAATTGTGGAGTGTGAAATAGTGGAGTGTGAAATAGTTGAGTGTGAAATAGTTTTCGCCATTTGACTCTTGACTAAGGTCCTTATAGTTATGAAGTTGCCTTTCGTTTTTGTGCAATTTGTCAGTAAGTGATATATTATTTTTTCATCATGAATGTCTTCAATAATTTGCTAGTAAGCTGTGCTGTTGTTAGGCCTTTGGCGACCTGTGACCTCATTAGCAGTAAGGGCCCGAACTGTTTGACTATTTTACAAATACGTATAAACTTTTCCACCTATGAGAGAATCAAAACAAACTTAGCAAAATGTTTTAAATTCACAAACAACTACACTGTCATTAGAATAACTGAGAAAATTCATTATAAAATTCATTCGTTAATTTTTTTTTTTACATATTTATTTATTATATATAAGATATTGTTTCACATAAATTATCATATTGGACATCAGTGAGCTAAGTCACTTTCACGCACAGACATAGACACAGAACGAAAGCAGACAGTATAAATGTACTGTATCAGTCGATTAACCTATTCACAATTTCATTTCTGTTCATTTCCAGACTTGGATACACATTTTGTGTAGAATTGAGGCTATGATCAGCACATCAAGCTCAGAAAATTTTTCTTCGTAAAGAAATACAGCTGAAAAATAAATTATAAAATAAATTAAGGTAAATGAAGATAGCAGGGCTACTAAATAATATTACAAAATTTATTAAACAATACTTTTTTCAATATAAATAAACAGTCGTCCTCACATACTAAAATGTCAATAAAATAAATTATATTATTAAAAGTTATTTTTAATCTACTTGACTCAGGAAATTTAAGGTAAAATTATATAATCAATTTTATTTTTTAGAGCATTTTCGAAAAAAATGCTCTGTTGTCCCCGTTTTGTCTGTCTGTCCGTCTGTCTGTCTGTCTGTCCGTCATCACCCTAGATCTCAACAACCATAAGTCCTAGACCCATGATGTATATATCATTTTGTAGGTCTTGGCCTGCCAAGAAATGGCTTTTGTCCGTTTCGCGATCTGACCTCTGAGGGCCGTAAAAGGGGACTTATAAAGTACCGTTTTTTACTATATAAGCTATATTAGCAAAGGAACGCCCTAGATCTCAGCAACCATAAGTCCTATACCCATGATGTATATATCATTTTGTAGGTCTTGGCTTGCTATGTGTACATCAAAAGTTCATTTTGCGATAGGACCTCTGAGGGCCGAAAAAGGGGGCGTATTAAGTACCGTCTTTTACTATATAAGCTATATTAACAAAGGAGCGCCCTATATCTCAGCAACCATAAGTCCTAGACCCATGATGTACATATCATTTTGTAGGTCTTGGCCTGCCACGTGTACATCAAAAGTCCATTTCGCGATCTGACATCTCAGGGCCGAATATAAGACTTGCCTACGTACCGTTTCTGCTTATATTTTAAATATAAATAATAAAAGCTAATCAAAGGGGCGTAATCATTATTTATTTTTGTAACAGTTATTCAACATGATTACTTCCCTCTCTATTTATCAAAACACGGAAAAAAAATACGGATTTCGTCCGGCGTAACCGGCGAAAATGCTCTAAAATGTCCTTTGTCCAAAACGGAAAAGACTTAAATTGCTTGTTTTTCTTTACATTTATAAAATTGGCGAAAGATATCACAATATACCGCCAAGACCAAGGTTAGGTAACCGGTTTTCAGCGAGAAAATTTTTTTGGTCGACAGAAAATGTACCAAACCAATTACGTGATTTAGATAAATTAAGAACTTAATTTTAGAATTTATTGGTCATTTTCTTTTTTTATTAAAAAAAATACACGCTCGTAATCTCACATATTTAAAATTGCCACACGGGAATACAAATCAAACAGCAAAAAAATTTAAAAGTTAAAAAAAAAAACAAAAAAACTTACGGTCACAGTGTGTAGAAAATGGCAGATTCCAAAAAAACCTCACCTGCAATTAAATTAAAATTTAAGAAATAAAAAAAAATGCAGTTATAATGTCACACGTTGTACTATAGGTAGTTTTAATTAAGCAAGTAAAATTCACTTGAACTATAACTCCTCATTTGCATATTTTACTCTCATTATCTAAGATATACAGATGCTATGTATGTATTTGTGCTACATCTTAATTCCTTATTTTTTTACTTATTTTATAGTGATATTCTAGCGTAGAACAAGATTACATGAAACTATCCACATGTGATGTCTGGACAACGGTATACAAGCAGCAGCGTAACAACTTTATCAGCGCCACGGTGGGGGGGGGGTCTAAAAAAATGCCTCTACCCTCCCCTCTTTTTTCCTGTGTCAAAAAATACTGAACTGGTAAAAAATGTCGTCCCTCCCTGGTGGTAAGGTAAGTGCCGCTTGGGGCAGATCGCCGCCCTCCGCCCCTCTATAGCTACGCCATTTTACACAATGAAACTACTGTGTATTGACAAAACTCGGTCTCACTAATGAGATAAAATATGTCAAAGAAAAAAATAGTGTTCAATTAAAAACAATTTGAAATTTTATTAGAAGTATATTCCAATTCCTTTTTTCTTCACAGTCCAGTTTATTTTGAATTGCATGTCTAAAGTATATTTTAATGCTAAGGTATATTTTATGTCTAAGGTATATTTTATGTCTAAGGTATATTTTATGTCTAAGGTATATTTTATGTCTGAAGTATAATTTATGTCTAAAGTACTACTAAGACTTTTGAAGAAAAAAAACGACTACTCTCTGTCTGTACTATAGGTGTGTCTATGGTGTGTACTATAGGTGTGACTGTGGTGTGTACTATAGGTGTGTCTATGATGTGTACTATAGGTGTGTACTATAGGTGTGTACTATAGGTGTGTCTATGGTGTGTACTATAGGTGTGTCTGTGGTGTGTACTATAGGTGTGTCTGTGGTGTGTACTATAGGTGTGTCTATGGTGTGTACTATAGGTGTGCACTATAGGTGTGTACTATAGGTGTGTCTATGGTGTGTACTATAGGTGTGACTGTGGTGTGTACTATAGGTGTGACTGTGGTGTGTACTATAGGTGTGTCTATGGTGTGTACTATAGGTGTGTCTATGGTGTGTACTATAGGTGTGACTGTGGTGTGTACTATAGTTGTGTCTATGGTGTGTACTATGGTGTGACTGTGGTGTGTACTATAGGTGTGTCTATGGTGTGTATTATAGGTGTGTCTATGGTGTGTACTATAGGTGTGACTGTGGTGTGTACTATAGGTGTGTCTATGGTGTGTACTATAGGTGTGACTGTGGTGTGTACTAAAGGTGTGTCTATGGTCTATACTAAAGGTGTGTCTATAGTCTGTACAATAGGTATGTCTATAGTGTGTACTATAGGTGTGTCTATGTTGTGTACTATACACAACAGATAAATGATAAATCTTACCTAAAGAGGAAAGGTTGAGATTTTACTTTTCCCAAGGATGCCGCTGACTTCTGCTTGCTGGTGATTTGGTGACTGATCTGTTTCTGCTGTATCAATGTTCGCGCCACTTTCTTGGGTCCTGTTTAAAAAAAACATTTTTTTTTTAAATTGGAAAAAAAACAATGACAGATAAATAAAAAAAACAGCCAGCCAACAATCAGCCAACAACCAGCCAACAACCATCGCACAAAACCATCCAACATTATTTAAACCTCCCCACGCCCCAACTAACACCTGGTTGAAACCTTTCTGTTACATTTTATGATGCTCCTATATAGGTCAGGAGTTGAATAAATATTACATTACGTACCTAGAATTAATGTCTTACAAGCGTTTTGTGAAATTATTTGGTAATAACTCGTTAGTTAACATAACGAGGATTAATGACACCCTTGTTTTGAATACATAAATTGTGTTTAAATGCATTAAATAAATTTGTAGAAAAAAGGTCCTCTCTATTCTATATAAAATACTGTCAGCCATGTTAAGAGATGACCTGAATTGTTTACAAAAAAAGGCAGCTGCCAACTACAAAATTATTAAAAAAATACTGAAAGATAAGACGGTACCTTCAGAAACACTGAAGCCCAGCACTTAAAAGACATTACCAAAATTATTTAAACCAAATTTATGTTAGGGGGATAGTTACTCTTGGGGCCCCTAGGGCCCTTTATCTCGTATAGCTACGTATAAGGTGTAGAATGGGGCCATGAAAATGACATAATTATTACTATAGCTTATTTAGTAAAAACCTTTGGCTTCTGTATATGTATTACATTGCCACATTAAAGCTTCTGCTGCGGGCAGAACGAATGGGCAACTATCAGCTACATCTTGTCAGTATCAGGAGAATGGTGAATCTCTTCGCAGTATCTGGTCACAACAATTATGCCAAGTGTGCTCGTCTCTACCTGGAGATGATGATGGACTTACCTAACTCACATCCAGATCTACACAAGCAGCTCATGTCAGGATCACATGTTGCACGGCGTAGTAGTAAACAGTGGGCCGGACTGTCAGTTGACCTTACCATAGAGCAGGCAATGATGCGGGCCATTAAAGGTAAGGGAGGAATAACTCCTTGAAGAGGAGTGACTGAGAGTGTACGCACCACATGGACTTCCACGATTCATCGGACTGCAGCTGTAAGGACATCTTTAGCGCAGTATGCTGATATTGACTACTGCCATGATGCAGTTCAGCATTCGGAAGAGGGGTAGTCCAGGATCAATAGAGATAATGACGATCTCACAAAAGTTCTCGAATTCTTGAAGTCACATAATCCATTTGATACTTCTGACACAATCTGATAATATAAACTGCGACAATGCTGAAGAAGTTGGCGCTGATATTGTTCAGAACATGAGCAGCAAGAACTTCAAGGATGTTGTCCTTAAAAGAAAATCTCAAATAAGAACATTAGCACAAGTAAATAATGCTTCTTCATCAACTTCCAAGAAAGCTTTGACAGGTGTTGATCCCACAGTTCTATTTAATAGGCTTCTGGTCATAATGCAAAGATCATCTGATATGGAGAAATATTTCAGCTATGAGCTGTCGAAACTTCCTACTTCTCTGTTCAAAGATAACTACATGCGGAAAGTTGATAAATCACAGCTCGGTAAAGAAATCTGCAAGGGTGTAGAACCATCATTGAAACCAAGCAGTTCGATTCATGTTGTAGACGGCGGTTACTTACTCCGTGCTGTTCAGTGGCTGGAAGGTGGAACATATCTTGATGTTGTTAAGCAATACTGAATCACACAGAATGGGGATGGAAGCTTCATGAGGAAATGTACATCCATACTGCCACTGACTTAGATGTGGCTCCACCAGATGTTCTAAAGGTGGTTTGTTGCAAATGTACTTCCGGATCCAGGAAACAGTGTGAGACACGTTTGTGTCGCTGCTTTGAGTATGGTTTGTCATGCATAACAGCCTTCAAAAATTGTAATGGAGAGTCATGTTTGAATGCCAAGGAGCTGGTCAATGTTGTGAAAATGACTGACGATGAAGAGTTACATGGTAATGACATGCTGGATGTAAAAAATGAAGAAATAATTGCTGATGAATGCTTGGAATTCTTCATACCTTGGGCATTTCAGGAATAGGTGTACACCAGCATGTGAACACTGTGATTATGGCATGGGGTGAAAGCAACTGCCAGCTTCACCAGCGGATTGATGCCTGCCTCACCCGGAGTCTGAAAGCCATACTACTCACCAGGCCCGTAGCGTTTGGGGGGGGGGCAGGGGGCCGGCCCCCCTGCATTTTGTCTGGCCCCATCTGTTTATTTGCTCTACTTAGTAAAATGTATTACCCGCCCTCCCTGCTTATGCCTGGCCTCTGCTGTAGAATGCCTGGCATCTGCTGTAGAATTTTCACGCTACGGGGCTTCTACTCACATCAGTTCAGAGTGTTGTATTATTTATTTATTTATGGTTTGTTTTATGAAGTAGTTTTAATATAATGCAACAAACATAAAAATGTATGTATTACTTTTATGAAGCTAATGCTTCGTCAATACGGTTAAAACGTAGGTCTACTAATGGAAGCAGGCAGTGGCGCAACCAGCAAAAAATGCTGGGGGGGGGGGGGGGGGGGGCTCACATGTTGAATAAAAGACAGTTTGACAGTCTTATTTGTAACTTTATAACTTAAATTATGTAATTGATGATTTTGCCGGGGGGGGGGGCGGCTCACGCCCCCCCCCGCCCCCCCTCCTGGTTGCGCCACTGGAAGCAGGTCATATTGGTTACACTTTATTTGACCTTTCAATTTAAATACTTATATAACATAATCTGAAGCACGTTTGCTGACAGTTTGACGTGGATTAGGCCTACTTCAGATTTACCAAGGTTATTGACACTTACAGAACCGTGAATAGTGGAAAGTTACGTGTAATTCGTGCAATTTTTGCAATGCTGTAAAAAAAATTCCAATGAGTTTCATTGAGTGTCATTCATACCAGTTAATCTTCATATATATATGTGTCAGATTCTGCATTTAAACCATTGTAAAGAATTATTCTGGGTAGGTTGCTAAAACTCCTGGCCTAATAAGAAAACGATATTTTTATCTTTCGATCAGTGTGCTCACACACCTCTTCAATGTCACGTGAGTTCAAGCCTCTCTTTTAATCTTTCTTAACGGGTCACAGAATAAAATATACAAAACGGTTTCAACAGAAAATCAGGAAGTATTAATTCTTGTGAATTTCTGCAGTAATTTAAACAAAAATAAATTTATAAGTAATTGAAAAAAATCGTGTGCTGAGCACATCTATCTATCTATCTATCTATCTATCTATCTATCTATCTATCTATCTATCTATCTATCTATCTATCTATCTATCTATCTATCTATCTATCTATCTATCTATCTATCTATCTATCTATCTATCTATCTATCTATCTGTCTATCTATCTATCTATCTGTCTATCTGTCTATCTATCTATCTATCTGAATATCTATCTATCTATCTGAATATCTATCTATCTATCTGAATATCTATCTATCTATCTATCTATCTGAATATCTATCTATCTATCTGAATATCTATCTATCTATCTGAATATCTATCTATATATCTATATATCTATCTATCTGTCTATCTATCTATCTGTCTGTCTATCTATCTATCTATCTATCTATCTATCTATCTATCTATCTATCTATCTATCTATTTATCTGAATATCTATCTATCTGAATATTTGACTATATATCTATCAATCCATAATTCCATCTATTCATTCTTCTATTTATGTTATCTGTCTGTCTTTATGTCAATCTCACTGTCTGTATATCTGTCTAAATATGACTAAGTAAGCAATACAGAAATCCACTTACTATTACATCTGTACAGTGCATACGCTATACCTGCAAAATGCAAAACGAGCTAACATAAAAAAATAATAAAAAACCTAACTAATTATATTTATGCATCTTAAAAAAAGCCTCTTGCAAGGAGACTTTGGTTACATCTTACAGCTGATACTCAAATTACATCATACAGCTGATACTCGAATTACATCTTACAGCTGATAATCAGATTACATCTAACAGCTGATACTCGAATTATATCTTACAGCTGATACTCGAATTACATCTTACAGCTGATACTCGAATTACATCTTACGGCTGATAATCAGATTACATCTAACAGCTGATACTCGAATTATATATTACAGCTGATACTCGAATTACATCTTACAGCTGATAATCAGATTACATTTAACAGCTGATACTCGAATTATATCTTACAGCTGATACTCGAATTACATCTTACAGCTGATACTCGAAATACATCTTACAGCTGATACTTGAATTTCATCTTAAAGCTGATACTCAGATTACATCTTACAGCTGATACTCGAATTACATCTAACAGCTGATACTCGAAATACATCTTACAGCTGATACTTGAATTTCATCTTAAAGCTGATACTCAGATTACATCTTACAGCTGATACTCAGAATACATCTTACAGCTGATACTCAGATTACATCTTACAGCTGATACTCGAATTACATCTAACAGCTGATACTCGAAATACATCTTACAGCTGATACTTGAATTTCATCTTAAAGCTGATACTCAGATTACATCTTACAGCTGATACTCAGAATACATCTTACAGCTGATACTCAGATTACATCTTACAGCTGATACTTAGGTTACATACACTAGGTGACAAGACGAAAATCCCTGTTTATGTCATCATTTTGGGGTATTTAGAAGACAGTTGATTTACCCTGCAGAGCTTATTCGTTTGTTTTTTTGTCTTTACAGGATTTTGTGATCTGCTGTAACTGCCTTGTGGTGATGATACAATGATTGAAAAAAAAAGGGGGTGGGGGGTTGGGTTGCACCCCAAAGATAACAAGCGCCATGCCTTTCTCCTTAATTTACACATTTCTACTAAATGAGTAGTCCACGGGAAGAGTATAGCATTAAATTAAGACAAATTGATTCAAATCTCTTATGATTTTTTTAACCTTTTTATAAATCTCTCCACCTAATAATAAATCAAAATAAACTGATATGTGAACAAGTCATATGAGTTTTAGAGAAGAGAAAACAATGGAATATTTAGCATAGCGCTTTATTAGACAATTCATTTCTCTCAATTGTAGAATTTTCTTTTTTACTATACCCGTTCTCCCCATATCCCCATCAAATCATAACAGGATCGATACCAGTTTGCAATGTTTCATATCTACTCGAATACTATTGGGACTCGGAGGGGTGCAGTCCTTCCGAAGTCGGGGGCTCAGATCACGCGCTGTTTAGATCCGCCAATTGATGTAGACGATAAGGCACTGAGTGTCGCTCCTGCACAGTACACTCTGGGGTGTTATGTTCCATGCACTGTAAACTGTACAAGTTAAGAGAACGGCGCACTCTCTGAATGAGGCTCCCCTACTCCCTCCCCCAACTGTTAAGGCTCAGACAAACGTCTAATTCTATAACAATATTAAAATGTTGTAACTCAGACATATCAGAACCATGGTAATTATTTAATAAAACGTCAACAACGTCAAAAGACAGCAACTGGAATTTGGCCAGCATTTCCCTCATTGGAATTCTGTCTTTTAGTGTTGTTGTTGTATTATTCAATGGTAAACACCCCCCCCCCCCCATTAACCTCAATGAAACCTTGCAACTGGAACGCCCCCCACAGCAAGGGCTGATCACTCTGCCGACACATTTAAGGCCAATGTAAGTAAAATCTGCAAAATCAAAAGCCGCTACATACAAGAATTATCCGTTTCACCTAAAACTGTGGATCGCGAGCTGATTTGAAATGGGTTGCCAAACATTTTAATCATCACAAAAAATGTTCAATATCTTAGGAATAACAAAGAAAAATAATTAGCAGCTTTAATTATGTCAATAATTATACAAAGAACTATTAATCTCAACTAAATCAGTTCAAATTTAATAAAAGATAGCCACGCCCAGTGGCTAATCCTTTAGCAGTAAATGTATCTTGCGCAACTGTTTTATAAGTTCATAATTGATGGTATCGCTTTCACACGACACTTTCCACGTTGTCACTTAAATATTGGCTGGCCAGTGTCTGAGACTGACTGCCTTGTAAACATTGGCTGGCCAGTGTCTGAGATTGACTGCCTTGTAAACATTGGCTGGCCAGTGTCTGAGATTGACTGCCTTGTAAACATTGGCTGGCCAGTGTCTGAGATTGACTGCCTTGTAAACATTGGCTGGCCAGTGTCTGAGATTGACTGCCTTGTAAACATTGGCTGGACAGTGTTCTGAGATTGACTGAATTGTAAACATTGGCTGGCAAGTGTCTGAGATTGACTGCCTTGTAAACAATGGCTGGCCAGTGTTCTGAGATTGACTGCCTTGTAAACATTGGCTGTAACAGATGTTACCTTTATGCCGTACGATACTATTTCTCGCCACTCATAAAGTGGCCGCAATTATTATTAAAATGGCCCGAAGCGGCCTTTCAGGTCGCGGTCCCCCCCCCGGGTCGCCCCGCTTCTAATTTTACCTCACCCATTAAAATGCAGAATGCAGCGAGCATGATGAACTGGTTCCGTATCACGCTGAACCAGTCGACCTTCTTGGGGAGTATAACGGTGATGGTGGTCATCTCTGTGCTGGAATGAAGCAGTGTCCCATCTTGACCAACACAGAAACAAATAAAAACGTTTAAAATTTGAGTTCAGAATTTTTTTTTTTTAAAAGAAAGTCGATTCAAAAAATATATAGGCAATGGTAGTGTCGTGATATGTTGATGTGTTTATTTATAAACATGCTTTGGTTAAATAAAGTTTTTTTAATGAATATATTATGTTTGGTTGATTTTGCCTTCAATGGATAGCTAATTATACATTTAAAAGTGTTTTTTCATAATATGTATTGATATATATGTGTGACAAAAGAAATTATTTCTTACAATATGAATCATTTACAATGATAGCGTGCTTCAAAGTCTGATCTTTAAAATTCATGTTTTTTTTTACAATGTAATTTTTTATTGCTTTAATGAAAGAGTTCAGCTTTCTTTTGTTTGTAAACATATAGACAGAGGATCCCATAGATGTATAGAAGAGCCACATGCGAGCAACTAATGGCTCCCATTTATTCTTGTCTCTGATAAGACACCAGTGTGGATTGGTGCAAAATTATACATTCACATTTAAGTAAGTATAAGAATGACAGAGCAAAAAAGAATGCACTGAAAAGTAAACAAATAAATAAGTTTCATCGTACAAATATTAATAAACTCCATCAGTACTGAAAATATATGCGTGGGTGCCCAACTAGATATGTAGATTATCTATTTATTTATTGCTACTTAATCAGCTAATGTAATAACATAACTAGATAACTATGTTGCAATCGTCCAAGCTTTTCATTTTAGTACTGATGATCTTCATGAATAATTTAAATAATTGATTTTTATTCCATCAATATAATGAATATAATTATTTGAACCAACAAAGCCATTTTTAGAGCATTTTCTAAAAAAAATGCTCTATTGTCCCCGTTTTGTCTGTCTGTCTGTCCGTCATCACCCTAGATCTCAACAACCATAAGTTCTAGACCCATGATGTATATATCATTTTGTAGGTCTTGGCCTGCCAAGAAAAGACTATTTTCCATTTCGCGATCTGACCTCTGAGGGCCGTAAAAGGAGGCTTATAAAGTACCGTTTTTTACTATATAAGCTATATTAATAAAGGAGCGCCCTAGATCTCAGCAACCATAAGTCCTATACCCATGATGTATATATCATTTTGTAGGTCTTTGCCTGCCATGTGTACATCAAAAGTTCATTTTGCGATAGGACCTCTGAGGGCCGGGCTTCAGGGCTCCTAAGAAGCTTATTTATTATATATATGGCCCCATTCTACACCTTGTACGTTCAATAACCCATTCATTTGGTGCGAAATACTGCAGCACGTAGTTTCACCAAGATTTATTAAGAAACTCATCAAATGAAATAGTAAGCTTGTGTTCTGAGTTTAATTGAAAGTATCAGAGCTATGCAACAATTGACGGAGTTTTCGGACGATTAAATGACTACAATTTCGAATGTTTTCAATTATGAGTCCTATTTCAGTAACCACAAACCACTTGTAGTTAGATTTAAGAGAAAATAATTTTTTTTTCAAATATAAAGAAACGTCTTTATAATATTTTTTTTACAGATATATGCATTACACAATTGAATTTATAAACATTTCCAAAATTTACAAATATTTACTGAAAGCTAACAAACGTACTGATACATAACACGAAAATGCGCTAACACGTCCTGTGTCCAGAATGGAACAGGCTTAATTGCTTGTTTTAAAAAAAAGTCTTTTTTTTTAAAATAAATTTTTTTTATAAATTCACTTGATAGATTGGCGACTGTGCGACTGACTCAAAAAAGTATTATTTACTTTAAAACAGCTTATACCCTGCTCCCATTAACCCCTTTACCTGACTACTCTTGACCCTGATTTCATTACCCCCTTTACTTGACCACTCTTGACCCTGATCTCATTACCCCCTTTACTTGACCACTCTTGACCCTGAATTCATAAAGCCCTTTACTTGACCACTCTTGACCCTGATCTCATTACCCCCTTTACTTGACCACTCTTGACCCTGATCTCATTACCCCCTTTACTTGACAACTCTTGACCCTGATCTCATTACCCCCTTTACATGACCACTCTTGACCATACTCTCATTATTCCGTTTACTTAACCACTCTTGTATTATATTAAAGGTTTTGCTATAGATACAAATTAAAAGTATTTTTAGGAAGCCTTTACACCCAGTGGCTCGCTAACAACTTGTGGGTCATCCAGAAAGATATTTGAAAGTGAGAGAAGGGGGGGCACCTAAAACAATAGATCCTGCCCCCTCCACCCTCAGTGGACTCACTTCTGACGTCACAGACCACGACCCCGACATTGTCGCACTCGTCCTGGTAAGACAACATCAGCTGGTCCCACACGATGGCTAGGGACACCGTTCTGGAGGTGCAGCTGCCTGTCTTCGGGGTCGACGGCTCGTTCACCCAGGACACCTCCAAGATGGGTACTTTCAAGTTGTCTGCGCAGAAATTGACCACAAACTCCTGTCCAATAGGCGATTGAAAGGTACAGTTCTTCACGTTTGCTGGTTGACCATTGAATCTGATATTGACGACAGGATCAGCTTGAAACGAAATAAATAAATAATGATATTCCTAATCATTTACGTACCATATATTCTTGGTAACAAAGTTTTCTATATTACTATTGACAATAGTTTTCAATATTTCTGTTAACAATAGTTTTCGATATTCCTTTTAGCAATAGTTTTCTTTATTTCTGTTAACAATAGTTTTCCGCCAAAAAGAAAGAATTTGATTCAAAACATATTTACACCAAATTGAAAAACAATTGCTGTAAGCCATTTTCTCTCAAACACTCGAGATTCACGTCCCTTTACTAAACCTACTTATTTTTTCTCACAAACCTACCTTTTAAGAAATATAAATGATTAATGAAAGCGAAAATGTTTTGAAATATTCTTTTAGAAGTAAATATTAAACATTTTGGCGACGTTATTCAAACCTCTAAGTGGGTCGCGACACTAAATTTGATAACCGTTGGTCTGAAATTGCGGATCTCAGTCTTCCGTTGAACAATGTGACCTGTGATCTCAGTCTTACGTTGAACACTGTGACCTGTGATCTCAGTCCTACGTTGAATACTGTGACCTGTGATCTCAGTCTTCCGTTGAACACTGTGACCTGTGATCTCAGTCTTCCGTTGAACACCGTGACCTGTGATCTCAGTCTTACGTTGAACACCGTGACCTGTGATCTCAGTCTTACGTTGAACACCGTGACCTGTGATCTCAGTCTTACGTTGAACACCGTGACCTGTGATCTCAGTCTTACGTTGAACACTATGACCTATGATCTCAGTCTTACGTTGAACACTGTGACCTGTGATCTCAGTCGTACGTTGAACACTGTGACCTGTGATCTCAGTCTTACGTTGAACACTGTGACCTGTGATCTCAGTCCTACGTTGAACACTGTGGACTGTGATCTCAGTCTTACGTTGAACACTGTGACCTGTGATCTCAGTCTTACGTTGAACACTGTGACCTGTTGTTTTGTCTAACATGGAATACTAAATTATTTCAACTGGAACTTTACAATACATTTAATATACTTGAAAATGTGAGACGGGTGGCCGAGGGTGTAAAGGTTCGACTGCCAAATTGAGAATCCTGGGTTCGATCCTCGGTAAGAGACATGGCTATTTTTCCAGGTCCTAGTGAAAGTTGGTTAAAGTCCCACCAGTCCACCCAGCTTGAAATGTGTGCCTGACTTAAGTTGGGGAAGTAAATGTAGCTGGACGTTGTTGTTTTTTATGCCACCATTGCCAGCGGTATAGTGTGCCTACCACACCAGCATTGTTGGCGGCGCTGATGCACGTCTGCCATGCCTAGTGTGCCCGCTATATCATCTGCTGGGATGGCAGCAAAGAGGGTTTAAGACTTGCCCAAAAATGGCCCGACCAGCAAGTTGTGTGTACTGCTGATCGGCCAGAATAACAAGGCAAGGAGTTTTTTCCCACCACTCGGACAGAGGGAAGGGTTAATGTGCCTGAACCCACAGCCGGAAATGGTAGGCTGCGCAGGTGTGCTTAAGTGGAACAGAGTGGAAGGGTGTTGGTTGCCGACCACATCCGTCACCACCGCCATCTGTGAATACTAAATTCCCGGATAGTCCTCATTGACCACTGTACCACCAGCTTCGCAAGAAAGGGTTTTTTTTCTGACTAGAGGAGAGGACCCCAATGACCTTTTCCCCGTAGACCATGGTATGTCTCTCAGAGATGAGAGGACCCCAATGACCTTTTTGCCCGTAGACCATGGTATGTCTCTCAGAGATGAGAGGACCCCAATGACCTTTTCCCAGTAGACCATGGTATGTCTCTCAGACAAGGATACACTGCAACGAACGCATTTCATTTATAAGCTACATTCTTTAGACGATAACATCAACAATCATGCCAATTAATTTTTGAGTTAACCTCCTAGGGCATTGTGTCAACCAAGCAATGCACTTGTAACGCGAGGTCACAGACACAGATGAATAGAACACCTGATCGTACGTGATGCCCCCCCTTATTTTTCGGGCTAAGGGAACTTCCTTTATTTACTACTTGAAAAAAAAAAGAACTGAAAACTCGACAACAAACAAATAAGAACACAACGAAAACAGGAACTGGAGAACACGATTGTATATTTCTATAAATACTAGTTAATGGCGAAATTGTGTTAACACACGTTCTATGGGTACATATTTATAAAGAAAAACAACTCACGATGGATGAAGATAGTGTCACTGGAGTAGCCGCCCTTGGTGTTTTTCTCGCTTGGTCTGAATGCGATCTTCGTGTTGTGCAGCTCAGGCACGGCCACCAGTTGTATGCTGTAGTTGTAGGTGACCGCATTCATTTTACGCCATGAGCACATGGGGCCGATGTTGTAGATGCGGTCGGACGTAAAGTTTAAGACGCAGATCTGGGGGGGGGATAATTTTAAATGTAGATGGGGCCAGTTATGGTTTTAAAAAAAAACTCACTTAAATTAGACATATTCACGAACACCCACATGATTACCATTAGGGCTCTTTAACGCAGGCCCACCGACAGAAATTTCGGGCCCCTGGGCAGGGCTGTCAGGGCCCCCCCCATGCTGATAATAATATTTTCAAAAGTTGATTGGCCAGCTCAGTCCGGACCCCTAAAACTCGCCGGGCCCCTGGGCATTAGCCGCGGCGCTCCCCCTCCTGCCCCCCCCCCCCTTCGACGGGTCTGCTTTCACGTATACAAATAACAATAGAGGATGGGTGGGAGAGCCCATGGGTGGGGGAGCCCTGTGTTTCTCTATACTTAAACATATTTGGTAAGGATGGGGGGGGGGGCTTACACTAGAATAATTAAAACACATTTAATATGTTTAGGGGGGGAGAAATCTTGAAGTTAATTTTATAAGTTGTAATGATGAGGAATGTGTTAATTTAAAAAAAAAATCATCGTTGTATTATTCAATAGGTGAACTATTCTAATTCATTGAACACAATATTATCATAACATGAAAATGTTCTAAGGGACGGGTGGTTGTGCGGTGTACAGCGCTCGACTGCCGACAGGAGAGTCCTAGATTCGAACCTCAGTAAGAATCATTGGATTTTTTTTTTTCAGGTCCTGGTGTAAGTCTCCAAGTCCACCCAGCTATAAATGGGTACCTGACTTTAAGTTGGGTGAGTAAAGGCGGCTGGGCGTTGTGCTAACCACACAATCCCTTCATATGCCGAGGTTATAGAAACAGATGAATTCTACACTTCATCTGCCCCGATGAGCCCTTAATGGGCTTATGAGAACTTTTTTTAAAAATCAACATCAATATACACACTAGCAAATACTATCAATATACACACTATCAAATACCATCAAAATTCACACTATCAAATACCATCAAAATACACACTATCAAATACCACCAATATACATACTATCAAATACCATCAATATACACACTATCAAATTCCATCATTATACACAGTGTTCAAGCCTCATTGTTAACCACCTTTAGTAAACACACCATACAATAATTTCAGCAAACAAAACATTAAACTCTATCAGTAAACACACACAACATGAAAAACATCGTGTTCGCAACAATAAACACATCGCAGTAAACACACCATTCAACACAATCAGTAAACACAAAACATGAAAAACATCGTGTTCGCAACAATAAACACATCGCAGTAAACACACCATTCAACACAATCAGTAAACACAAAACATGAAAACATCAGTGTTCACAACAATAAACACCGCAGTAAACATACCATTCAACACAATCAGTAAACACAAAACATGAAAAACATCAGTGTTCGCAACAATAAACACATCGCAGTAAACACACCATTCAACACAATCAGTAAACACAAAACATGAAAAACATCAGTGTTCGCAACAATAAACACATTGCAGTAAACACACCATTCAACACAATCAGTAAACACAAAACATGAAAAACATCAGTGTTCGCAACAATAAACACATCGCAGTAAACACACCATTCAACACAATCAGTAAACACAAAACATGAAAAACATCAGTGTTCGCAACAATAAACACATCGCAGTAAACACACCATTCAACACAATCAGTAAACACAAAACATGAAAAACATCGTGTTCGCAACAATAAACACATCGCAGTAAACACACCATTCAACACAATCAGTAAACACAAAACATGATGTGAACACACCATATAATAAAGCATTCAACACATAGCTTTTAGGCTGCTGCTGTTTACTATCGCCACAACCACACACACAAAAAATCCACATGGGGGTTTGCATGACTCACCAAGTTCCTCCAAGTGCTACTGGTGGACTTCCAAAAAACTTCTAATGGCACCAGGGGTTCTGAGTCGTGATACTTGTCAAAGGTTCCAACAACAATCACAGACTCCCTCCACGTCTGGTACCCGTCCTGATAGCAGCCTGGATGTGACTGGTAGATTGGATCGCCGTGCAAGATTTGATTGAAGTAGAAGGCTGTTGAAGGAAAGATTTCTTTCAATGACTATACAAAATTATAATAACGGATCAGGAAAATAAAAACGAAAATAAAATACTAAAAAAATATTTACAAACAGTGTACTATATGTATGAAAGTAAAGTACAGGATTCACACATTACATTTCAATGGATAAACCTAACAGAAATCGATTGTATATTATTGGTAAAAAGAACTAAACCATGGTATACTTGATCAAGTGTGATAAGCCTGTGTCCGTATTTAGACTTTTGCCGTTAATGTGAGTTTACAATATAATGCATATATTGAATGTGTATAATGTATATATTGAATTTGTATAATGTATATATTGAATGTGTATAATGTATATATTAAATTGTATAATGTATATATTGAATGTGTATAATGTATATATTGAATGTGTATAATGTATATATTAAATTGTATAATGTATATATTGAATGTGTATAATGTATATATTGAATGTGTATAATGTATATATTAAATTGTATAATGTATATATTGAATGTGTATAATGTATATATTGAATGTGTATAATGTATATATTAAATTGTATAATGTATATATTGAATGTGTATAATGTATATATTGAATGTGTATAATGTAAAAGTGACATCAGTCTGAAAGCCCTAGTTAGATTGGATGGGACCTCAACACATCACCGACGGGAATAAAGATTTGAGCACCTCTGCAATACATCTCTCTACCTAAGCACCTTAATACATCTGTTGTATCATCTGTTGTATCATACAGAAAAATGTCTGAGGAATAAAACACATGTGCAAAGACATTTAAACACACGCACGCACACACGCACAAACTTACCTTCAAAATGAAATGTGCGTTGATATACTGCCATCAAGACAAAGCACAGTGTCACGGCCTTCAGTGCACTCATTGCGCGCGGCCCAAGAACAAAGAATTGTCAGACTAAACAATTACAGATGACATAGAATGAGTTGTGGGTAACGAATACCATTAACAATTTCCTACTGGATAATGCCAATTAATAGAAGACAAAATAAACAACTCACATAGAATACTTAAATGGACAGTTGCCGACCAACACTACAGTTGCCAACCAACACTACAGTTGCCGACCAACACTACAGTTGCCAACCAACACTACAGTTGCCAACCAACACTACAGTTGCCAACCAACACTACAGTTGACAACCAGCACTACAGTTGACAACCAACACTACAGTTGCCAGCCAGCACTACAGTTGCCAACCAACACTACAGTTGCCAACCAGCACTACAGTTGACAACCAACACTACAGTTGCCAACCAGCACTACAGTTGCCAACCAACACTACAGTTGCCAACCAGCACTACAGTTGCCTACCAGCACTACAGTTGCCAACCAACACTAAGTGAACTGTCCATGATTATATTCCTGTTCACAATAGTTTGCCTCAAAAAGTAAAGAATCTGACAGACATTTACGCAGCATCGAAAAACTAACCTATATAGGGCAGTGGCTCTCAAACTTATGCGATTAGCAACACATCATGTCCAGTCAGACTCAAAGCATGCAACCTACATACACTGGCCGCCACAGATGTGTATCATAGCTGTTTACGTCTTCGCGAGTAATTCGTTATAATTTGGAATAACATGATTTTGTGAATTTTACTATGTAAATATATGCACATTTAAGTATATCAATTATGTGATTTTAATGCAGTTCAATTTTTTTTTAAAGAAAGTATTGTAACAGATAGAACATTAAGACAAAACATTTTGTTAGAGAAAGGATGCAAATAAAAAAGATTTTCACTTAGTAATCCTGTCAGTGCAGTCATGTAAATTTTTCTTTGGGTGAATAGATTTGCCAGATTTGTATTTTTATTTGCATATATACATATAATTTAATCCGTCTGTACAAAGCTAAAAAGATCGAAAATCTTCTACTTTATTATTATACCACAAAAATATTTCACAATCTATCGAAAATTATAAACATTTTTTTTTAAAATACAGATTTTGCATAACTTCCGTTTTTATTCGGTCTTACTATTTTTCTATACATTAAAACGACTGGGAATCCCCCAACAAAATAAAAACTTAGCCTCAAAAACTATTACCATGTTCTTTACATCTAAAACTATTAGCGTCACAGCTTAAAATGTTTACCTAAACCAACTGAAATATAATATAACTACATTCCTCATTTGGTTGAATGACCGGAAGATGAATATTCATCAGCCGCCATTCTTTACATCTTTAAAAACTGAAAGATAACCCCCCTCCCCCCCCCCAAACAAAAAAAAAAGATCAGAAATTTGCTGCAGTGACGTACTAAATGAAATCTATTCTTGAAAAATTTTGACAAGTTCTGATTTTCGCTGCTGAGTAGTGCACAATTCCATGCCCGCTGCAATTAGATTTGTTTCTATTCTGTATTTCACTCTGTTCGAGGCAGTGGCGCAACCAGCAAAAAATGCTGTGGGGGGTGGGGCTCACAGTTTGACAGTCTTTTTATTAACTTTATATAGTAAAATATGTATTGGTGATTTGGTCTGGGGAGGGAGGGCTCAAGCCCCCTGCCTCCACCCCCACCCTCCTGGTTGCGCCACTGGTTTGAGGTAAAGTAAAAAAAAAAAGCTGCTCAGCTATGAACTTGTTTGGTTGTCATAACAACAGAACAATGAAAGAGCCAAACAGTTTTTTGAAACATAGAAACACTTTAAGTCTACTTTTAATTTGTTTAACAACGTTTAATAAATACAATTTTACATTTAAATAATAAAAGCATATTTTATAAAATAAAAAAAATTAAAAAACATTTTAGTCTCAGCATCAACAACATTTTAATTAGAATTT
Organism: Bulinus truncatus; assembly: GCA_021962125.1. Lineage (NCBI taxonomy): Eukaryota > Metazoa > Mollusca > Gastropoda > Planorbidae > Bulinus > Bulinus truncatus. Next base: position 2,019,510 of record JAGDYQ010000089.1, read on the forward strand.
AATTTTTGTTCTATAGAATGTTCTGGATAATATTTGTTTCTGCAAAATTAGTTTTTATCCATTTATCCATTGCAATAATCTTTGTATTGGTGCTTGTAACAAAAAACAACAAACATAAATCAAAATCATTAACTAAATGGAGCCGAAAAAAAAATTCTGGAATAAAATCCTCAGACACGATAAATGAGAAATTTTAATTTATCAATATCTATCCTTGATCGGTTATTGATCCAATCAGCTTTATTTTAAGAGGTTCAAATATTCCAAATTTAACACACACAAAAATTACTTAAGCAATATAAAATCTGAGTCTGTATTACACGAAAAGTTCTATTAGTCGGCTTGAGCTTTCAATTTATTATTTTTAAATAAAGTTTGTTTCGTAAAACAATTAAATGTTCAGCACATAAATAAGCTACTACAAATCAAATATTGATTGTTTATCGAAGTTATTTTTGGCAAATAGTATTTGCTGTTTGAAAAAACAAACAAATATCGATCCTACATTATATCGAACCTCCATTATATCGAACCTCTATTACATCGAACCTCCATTATATCGAACCGTGAATATTTGATGAAAAATTTAAAATCTCATTAACTGAAGAAAAATGGTTTCTGCTGGGATGATCTGCCTGAAAGTTTACCGCTTTGGATTCTTCTCAGAGATGTAGAGGACTTTTGTTTGTCTGGAAGTCTGGAGCTGCTCGCTACTCTACCCATGGATGTCACTGACTTATGTCTGTCTGATAATCTTGCACTACTTTTGACTTTATTCATGGATGTCATTGACATCTGTCTCGCTGAATGTTTGGAAATGGCACTTAAAGGTTCCAGAATTTCCGACTGCTTTTTCGACCCTGTTTTCAGGGCACAGTAGAAAAATAGAGCATTAAAAGATGGCATTAAAAGAGGGCATTAAAAGACAGTTGATTATTTTAATGACTTTATTTTTAGGTATTCTAGTATAGTGGTCGTACGATGTAAAGCGCTCGTCTGTCGACCTGATGGGTCCCTGGTTCTAACATCATTGAGAAACGTGGTATTTTTCAGGTCCTGCTGAAAGTCAACCTAGCTTTAGATGTGTACCTGACTTTTAGTTTAGGGGGTTTTAAGACGGATGGGCGTTGTGCTAGCTTCACACCCCTCAATATTTAGTGGCTACAGAGACAGTTGAACTCTACAATTCACTGCTCCGATGAACGCTTAAAGGCTTAAGGGGACTTAACTTTAATTGTATAGAAAAACACAAAAAAGTACATTTCCCTTACACGATCATGAAGAGTTGCGTTTGATTAAGTGTGTGTATAGCCACGATACATGACTGTACCATGTGGTTAGCACAATGTCCAGCCACCTTGGCTTTCCACATTTCATGTCAGGTAGGCTATTTGTTTTAAGCTGATTTTTTTTTTAAATGTAAATCTAAGACACCATTTTTGTTACCATATTTCTATTTTGGAAACATGATATAAGATGTATTTGAACTGTATAATATCGCGCTCATCATTGGAAAAACTTGTAAACATGCTTCAAGATCTGTAATGTATTGATTTAAATTGTTACGGAGAGCATCATAAAATATTTTGGTATTTTATGAACTCTCCTTCCTGGTCTGAGAGACATACCATGATCCACGAGGGGATGAATCATAGGGGTTCTCTAGTCAGGAAAAAAAAACATTACTTGCGAGGGTGGTGGTACCGTGGACAATGAGGACTATCCGAGACCGCAGTATTCACAGCTGGCGGTGGTGACGGATGTGGTCGGCACACAACACCCTTCCACTCCGTCCCACTCAAGCACACCTGCGCAACCTGCCATTTCGGGCTGAGGGTACAGGCACACTAAACCCTCCCCTCTGTCCGAGTGGCAGGAAAAACCCCTTTCCTTGCCATTCTGGCCGATCGGCAGTACACACACCCAGCTGGTCTGGCCAGTTTGGGCAAGGATTAAAACCCATCTTTCTGCCGTCCCAGCAGATGATAGCGGGCACACTCACCCCGCCGCTCTGTAGGGATGGCAGACGTGCATCAGCGCAGCCAACAATGCCAGTGTGGTAGGCACACTACACCCTACCATGCTGGCAATGGCGGCGTTAAAAATAATGATTAAAAAAAATTAAAAAAAAAAAAAAGGAAAAACTTGTAAACAAGCTTCGTAATATGGGAATAAATTTCTCGGCAAAATGGTTTCCTAGAGGTCCCTGATTGACTTGACCAATGGGAAATCGAAACATCAAGAGAGCCAACCCTTAATTTCACCCGACATTTCACACATGACCGTCTGCATTGTGCCTAGGGCTCACGGACCTACATTTTCCGCTAAACGCCCAATTTGAAATACGAAGTGTGGGGCCCCATTTAGATGCGACAATGTCTAGAGACTTAAGACGATCATAAAATGGCCCCGACATCATAATGTAGTTGTGTTTTAAAAAAAGACAAACTTGGCACTGGTAACCTATATATTCTTCACCTGTTCAAGTCATATATACCAGTGGTCCCCAACCTTCTTCTCACCGAGGCCCGGGGAGGTTGGATGCCACTGATATATACCATTTCAGTTGTGCTACAACTGAAATTTCTCTTACCGCAAAATTTGTATAGTGCGTACGCAACACCTGAAATGAAAAAGCAAAAATTAAATACGGATACTACTCAAAGCATGTGTCTACTTACTTATGAATGAAATTTGAATAAGTGGATAGGGTAGGGGAGTTGAGGGGTGGGGGGGTTTGAATCCGACAAAACAGTCAGACCCTGAAACCATTCACAGAACAACTCTGAGCTGTATTCTAAAACATTCACCATAGTTCAAACAATTTAAAATCTACAAGAACTCCTTGTCGGCAGGCAAGTACAAGTCCGGTATAGTGCTAGCATGTATATCATTTCTTAACACGGGAGAGCCACATCAATGAACGACTCATCATAGGGCTGTTGTGTACAAAAGTCACATGACTGATTCGCATTGTGCACATCGAAGCGGAAAGGAAACAACTCAACATTATGTTATAAACAAACGCACAAACACACACAGAAACACTCAAACACACACACACACTTACACACACACACACGCACACAGTAGGCAAATCGATGAACGCCTGGGGGAAAAAAACAACAAATTAGCACACATGATTGCAATCTGATGATCGCCCATGATAACAACCAATCTGATAATCATACATGATAACAATCAATGTAATAATCGCCCATGATAAAAAACAAACTGATTATCGCCCGTGATAACAAACAAACTGATAATCGCCTATGAAAATAAACAATTTGATATTCGCCCATGATATGAAATAACCAGATAATCGTCCATGATAACAAAAAACTGATAATCACCCATGATAACAAAAAACTGATATTCGTCCATGATATCAAATAGACTGATAATCGCGCACAATAACAAACAGACTGATAATCGCCCATGATAAAAAACAAACTGATAATCGCCCATGATAACAAACAAATGATAATCGCCTATGATAATAAACAATTTGATATTCACCCATGATATGAAATAACCAGATAATCGTCCATGATAACAAAAAACTGATAATCGCCCATGATAACAAAAAAACTGATATTCGTCCATGATAAAAAACAATCTGATAATCGCCCATGATAACAAACAAAATGATAATCGCCCATGATAACAAACAATCTGATAATTACCCATGATTACAAACAATATGATAATTTCCCATGATAACAAACAGACTGATAATCGCCCATGATAACAAACAATCTGATAAAAGGCAATCTGATAATCGTCCATGATAAAAAACAAACTGATAATCGTCCATGATAAAAAACAAACTGATAATCGTCCATGATAACAAACAAACTGATAATCGCCCATGATATGAAATAACCTGATAATCGTTCATGATAACAAAAAACTGATAATCGTCCATGATAACAAACAGACTGATAATCGCCCATGATAACAAACAAAATGATAATCGCCCATGATAACAAACAAACTGATAATCGCCCATGATAACAAACAAACTGATAATCGCCCATGATAACAAACAATCTGATAATCGCCCATGATAACAAACAAAATGATAATCGCCCATGATAACAAAAAGACTGATAATCGCCCATGATAACAAAAAGACTGATAATCGCGCATGATAACAAACAAACTGATAATCGCCCATGATAACAAATAGATAACAACAAACATTTATTAAGCGCAAATGATAAAAACAAAAGCGCCTTTCACAGCACATATGAAAACGCACATGCTAAAATATGAGCCAGCGCTCATAATAACAAATGAATCGACGCCCATGAAACCTACAATAGAGTCTTTACCTGCTAATAGTAAGAAGGAGAGTATCGTCAGGGGCATAATCAAATATACCATCCAGCTCATCTGACTTGGGGGCGCAGTAGTAGTAGTGGTCAATGTGTGCCCAAGGTGCGCCATGCCGGTGAAGTTGGAAGGGGAGTTCACATCTGGACCATCATAAATACATACTACAGTAACTCATTACAAAATAACAAGCATGACTTGTATGCCTTTTCAGGGATCTTTTATTTTGGTTTTTTTTTAATCTCTATAAGAAATGTTCTATTTTATGCGGTGAAAAGTATCATTGCTTTGTCCGTAGGACTTTAATTTTTCTTGTTGTATTTAGTCTTCGACTTTTTATAAATACTGATAGGTCTAAAAACAAATAAATAAACTGAAGTTTGCCTCACATAACATTGAATCTGTTTCTGGACAACAGTTTTGTACGACACACTGACCTACGACATCGCAGATGACCGCTCCGACGTTCTCGCAAACGTCCTGGTAAGACAGCATCAGCTGGTCCCAGCCTAGAGACAGAGACAGCGTCCTGGTGACGCACATGTCCTGCTTGGGCATCATGGGCTCATACACCCACGACACGCTCACACTTGGGGACTTCAGATTGCCCGCACAAAATTTCACAAGAAACTCACGCCCAACGGCAAACATGGAAGATGCAACTCTTCGGGTCGGCATTTTGGCCATTGAAATGGATGGTGAATTCAGGGTCAGCTTGCAAGAGGAAAAAAAAACAAACAGAAGATGTACTTGATAATAATTGTAAATTCGATTACTTTCAATTTATCAACCATCCCGTTTATTAATTTCAACAGAAGAACTCGACTTCAGTTTAGGTAACGAAAGATCTCTACAGGTCGGCAATAAAATTTGCCAAGATTAACATAATTAGATGATTCTATTTACTGTAAAAAGTGATAATGTTAAGGTCATGTTCTAAGTGTCCATAAATAATTGGAATGCACATAGAATAAAAGTGACAACAGCAAGACATGAGCCCTAAATAAATGACCCATATGGTCTGCACAGACTTCATGAAGGAATCTTTACTTATGTACTTTAGAATTATTTCTAAAGTGTATAAATAGAAAGAACTTAACCAAGGTGATATTATATTTATGTGATAACGGATGAAAAGATGATTTTTTTTGTTTACAAAATATGCGCTATCAACAGGCTCATTCAAAATAAACAAAATTTAAAAGGGTTCACTTTTTAGATTAACAAGGAATTTGGTTTATTAAGATTTTTTTCATTCTGTTATAAGAATCATTTTCTCACGTTATAAAATACGCACATTTTAAATAAACGTATAATTGCCCGAATAACACTTTCCCCGTTATTATACACGCCATCTTTACGGCGCCCTTTTGTTGACCTTTGGGCAAAGCAACCAGTGGCGTAAATACGGAGGGGCTGTCAGCAATAGTTGGCAATATGCCATTAGAAAATGGTGGCTTTTCACGACGTAATTTCTTTTAGCGCGGGAAATGGGCGGCATTGTAATAGTCCGCCCCGGACCCCTGTAGTGTTTGTTACGCCCCTGAACGGAACCAACTTTTTAAAATAAGAAAAACCATTGATATAGAAAAACAATATTAGATAGAAAAAGAAAATTCCTTTTTAACCACAGAAAAAAATGTATGGAAAAATTGACAAACTTTATGCAACAACTGGATGTTTAACTCCTAAAAAGTGTTGTTTATATATATATAGAACTTGGAGTCCATCCGCTTCATATTACGCACGGTGTATGGATATCATACTACGTACGGTGTATGGATATCATGTTACGTAAGGTTATGGATATCATATTACGTACTGTGTATGGATATCATATTACGTACGGTGTATGGATATCGTGTTACGTACGGTGTATGGATATCATATTACGTACGGTGTATGGATATCATATTAGGTATGGTGTATGGATATCATATTACGTACTGTGTATGGATATATTACGTACGGTGTATGGATATCATATTACGTACGGTGTATGGATATCATATTACGTACTGTGTATGGATATCATATTACGTACGGTGTATGGATATCATATTACGTACGGTGTATGAATATCATATTACGTACGGTGTATGGATATCATATTACGTACGGTGTATGGATATCATATTACGTACGGTGTATGGATATCAATTCACTGGTGTATTCCCATGCTGCGCCCTTCACCCTCGGTTTGAATGCGATGTGGGTTTTGTTCAGAACCGGTGATGCCACGACCTTAATGTAGTACTCATAGGTGACGTCACCTTTTCTGTACCACGAGCACGTGCGGCCAAGACTTTGTTTGTCGTCAGTGTTGAAGTTCATCACACATATCTGAAAGTCATTTGACTCCAACTATATCAAAATATAACAAACTGCCTAGCAGATCTAAATTGATTTTTTATCTTTAGAGAATTTTGAGCTCAGAGAAGAAAGTTCTACTGAAATGTATCTCAAATTTAATTTGGTTTTTTTATACTCTTAAAAATCACTAGCCATTTTCATTTTGTTATGAGTTTTGTGGACAAGAAGTTGAAGATATATATTAGTATTAGATCTTGTGATGTCTTAGCAGTAGATACAAATTGTGTGAACATGTGACGGAAATTTTTCTACTCAATAAATCTTATAATCCCTATTCCCCTATTTTGATAATAGCCATGCTCAGTGGGGTGGAACCAAAAGCCGTCATGCCAGATAGTCTGTAAACTTTGGAGCGATCTTATAGCATAGCTACAATCAGAACCTTAAATAAGTGCTACAACTTAACAATAAAATTATTTACTATAGAGTCCATTGTTTAGTTTTGTGTATCGCATGGAGGAAAGAGAATTATAATTCTAGCTAATGTTGAAAACTGGTTTCATAAAAGGTATTAGAAAATGTCAATATCATGAAGATGTTCTAAATGTAGGTCATTGAAATGCTGGGCTAGAGTAAAATTGATGGAGGACAGTGTTTTACACTGATTCGAAATAGTGGGGTCGAGTTGTCCGTGGTCAAATTTCCGATTTCAAAAATTTCGGCCACCATCAGTACTACTACATATTAAAAAAAACAGCGATAACACAACGCTTAAAACACAGCGCTTACAGGGTTATTTATACTCAGCAATAATGCAGCAGAGATACATGCTTAATATGTAGCCTGGCTTACTGTAAGACATATCAACTTCACACACAATAATACCCAATGCCATGGCCGGCGAAGAAATTCCGTGCCCATATGCAACAACAACTTTTGGGCCATTTGGAGATGCGGGGCAGATGAAGTGCAGAATTCACCTGTCTTTGTAGTCATGGCATATTGATGGATTGTGTAGCTAGCACAACGCCCCAGCTGCCTCTGCTTCACAATTCGTTATGTATTAATTTAAAGATGGGTAGAATGGGGGAATCTCGAGAACACGTGAAACAAATCCTGCATCGGATCCGTAAACCTCAAGGATAAACACAGCAATGAACGCTGAGGTAAACATGGCAATAGACACATCATTATACATAGAAGTAGACACATCAAAAAACACAGAATTATCAAGACAATAAGCAGAAATAAACGCAGCATTAAACACATCAGTAATTACAGAAGGAAATGAAGCAGTAAACAGCTTTTTATACACAATAACACAACACTCACCATTAAACACATCAGTAATTACAGAAGGAAATGAAGCAGTAAACAGCTTGTTATACACAATAACACAACACTCACCATTAAACACTTTTACCACGAAAGCAGTTATATATATATATATTCAGGGGCCCATGAAAAATTATTTCAAATAGGCCACAGCGGCCCCCGTTCATTCCCAGTTTTCATCAAAATAAAAACCATTCGTACAGTTATGTTAAGGGCTAGGGAACTCAGAAAAGTGTTCGGGTAGACTTCCCCTCCTCAGTTCCCCATCGGCGGCCCTGCCGTTGTGACTCACGTGATTTCTCTTAGTGGCATTAGGTGTCGTCCAGAAGAAGATCAAAGGTACTAGGTACCCCAAAGTGCTGTGCCTATCAAAGGTACCTCTAATCTGCACAGTCTCTCTCCAGATCTGGAATCCATCTTGGTAGCACTTCGGCCTGGATTGGTTGGTCATCCTCCCGGTCAACAGATTCTCGTAATGAAACGCTGAAATTATAAACCAAAATATTTATTAAAATGTGATTTCAAAAACTCTTCTATTATTTAAAAAAATTGCATTCATTTAAAAAGTAAAAAGACAAGAAATGAAACAAAAAGTTTAATTTATTAAAATATTTTGAAAATTTTTATCGCTGTGGTTTTTTTTTTCTTTTTATAAACATTTATTTTACCTGCTCAAATAGCTCTAAATATTATTGTAGAAATGTCTCAAGTTGAATTATGTAACTAATTCTGACCCCATGATCACAATTAATAGTTAAGAAAAATAATAAAATGTTTTGGTCGTGTGATCTACCGTCCCTGTGAAGTCCCTGTGAAAAGTGAGATATTTATTTCCATAAGTCTTCTGTCACCACCACCATAACCGACAGTGCTAAGACCATAATGACACCACGGTAGACATTGAGGAATCTCTAGCTATGATCTGTAAAACTCCACTGGTTCTCAAAGAGAATCGAGCCAGGAACTCTTAATATCGACAGTCGAGCGCTTTACCTCACGACCATCCGTCTCAGGCATATATCCCCGCAGAATAATATTTTTTTCTAGATCCTGGAGAGATATTTCATCACTGAACAGCATAAATTGGCCATCTGACATTAAATGTGTAGGCTTCGAGCCAGCCCCGTAGCGTGAAAATTCTAAAGCAGGGGCCAGGCATTCTACAGCAGGGGCCAGGCAATAGCAGGCGGGGCCAGGTAATACATTTTACTAAGTAGAGCAAATAAGCAGAGGGGGGCCAGACAAAACGCAGGGGGGGGGCCGGCCCCCCTAACCCCCTCGCACGCTACAGGCCTGCTTCAAGCTAATATTGATATCAATATATACCTTGAAGCATCCGTTACCATTGCGCTACTATAGTGGAAAATGTAAACGGAGCACGCACGACAAAAGTAGTTAATTGGAACTAAATATTGTCACAATAACATTACCGAGAAATGAACAAACAACATTGTGTTACAAGTAGTCACTTAGTTAATGAAAACAAACCCCTCTGTTTGGCAATTATTGAAACACTTTTTGAATTGGATTAAAAAGTGGTAGCTTATTGATATCGTTGATAGTTCAACAAAAAAAACAGAGAGAGTTTTCAACAGAATACATAAATGGATGTGAGCAATGGGGGGGGGGGGGGAGAGAGAGAGAGAGAGAGAGAGAGAGAGAGAGAGAAATAAAAGTCGTTACAAAATAAACTACCGTCAGACTGTAAAGGATGTCGGTGTATGGTCACCAGCACAAGACCAGTGGTGACTAGCTTCAACGCAGACATGGTACACTGACTACAGGAACTTTTAACCTTTACTGGAGGTGAAACAATTAAATCAGAGAAATTGTTAGAATTAAATGTAATGAAATATTTAATTTAGAAAGTAAATACAGTTTTATTAGAATTGTATACAACATTGTCTAGAGCCATTGTTTATGTGTTGTACTATACCTGAGTGCCGGACAGTTGTTTGATCCAACAAGCATACAATCATCCGTAGTAAGGAAAAAAAGCAAAATATTTCACAACTTCCTTTAATGAATTTTTTTCCGTGCGATTTGAGTAACGGGAATTTCCAAATTTGAATTTTGAAATTAACAACTTAGGTCACGAAAGTTCAAGTCCCAAAATCTAAGCCTTTGTTATGATCAGCATTTGATTATCATTCCGAAAAAAACGATATCAACAAGACAACAGCTGAACATTTCTACAGAATACAAATCTTCCATTTATGGTATAATAATTTATTAAATTGTTTTTGCCTCTTCACTGTTTATAAGTATTTTTATGAGGTCTCTGTTGGAATGAGATGTTTAATCTTTTTGCTTGTTTATTGGAATCAGCCCAAATAGAGCCGCACGTAGCATAAACAAATACGGGCCACTTATTGTTACAGGTACTGTAATGAAATCACAAATTAGAACCGAACAATAACGAAAGAAATCATTTTGAATCAAATATAAAAAAAAATTATAAACAATTTGATAGAATCTCATACAAAATTTTTATTAATAACAAAATAACAATTTTCATATTTGGTATTTCATTCAAACTTTTACACATTTCAATGAGTAATCTATATGCACGCCAATTACTCAACATTTCCTAACGTTACTACAGTAGCCATAGTTCCTTAAAGATAGAATCATTTTATATCTTTTCTATATGATTAGCTATCTGTATCTTTGTATCTATCTAAATCTAAATATAGGCCTATACTTCATATGTACCTAACAATAACTATCTGCCCATATGTATCATATACCTATCTATATCTTTTCATCCACACAGGGTCCACAAGGACCGGGCCGCATGTGAGCCCGGGATTTAGTACGCCCTCCGACAATACGACAACCACCCACCCCCCAATCCGCCCATCAGCAAATTTCTTAGCACTGCCATATATAACGTACTATTTATCTAGTAATCCATCTATATAAATGTTATAAATATTTATATGTGTGTTTGTGTTTGTCTGTGTGTATTTCAATCAATTTAATTATAAGTAAATCTCTTTATCTACCGATCAATCTATCTATTTACCTATCTATCTATTATAAAGTAGTACCGTGGTTCTCTGTGGGTGTGGGTCCCGGCCAACTGGTGGGTCGCATGCTGATAGAATTGGAGGGAGGGGCTAGGGCAAACTAATTATAAAAACCACCTAATCGATAATGTAGACCATAAATGCTGGCAAGTTTTTTTTAACTTTGTATTAGTATGTATTCAGTCCTGGTGCTAATTTGTTGGCACCCAGCCGAGATAAGTACAATATTGAAAGCATCAAATGTTGAATGTATTGAACGAATCTACAGTAATCATTGCACACATTCACAAAACACTTAAACACAACACACAAACACACACAACACACATGCGCAAGATTTCAAATGTCTGACAGCCTTCAACGGTTCTCAAATAAATCAAATCTAAACTTATTAACTACATTTCGGCTAGCTATTGCACAAACTTTGCTTGGATGCAAGTCAAACGATGTCATCTCAGAGTAATTCATTCACAACGAATCCTGTAAAAAAAAAATAAATCAAAGTCAACGATTTCAATAAATAAATCAAAATCAAATAAAACGTAATTTTTGCACATGCTTTGTTTACATATTTTCAATTTGCTTGTTGTTATTAGGAATCAATTAGCTAAAATGGCAATACTAAATGGAAGTATACGTTATATAAGACAGGAGGTAATTGTCAGTACACTGTGGTCGGTACTCTGTGATCAGTACACTGTGATCAGTACTCTGTGGTCGATACTCTGTGGTCGGTACTAAATACTCAAAGATCAAGACCTTATGTCCCCGAAATATGACATAATATTACAAAAATAGGCCCTAGAATATTTTTTTACGATTTTACAAGTATAAATTCTAGTTGTGATCGTGTTAAATTGAAGGTACTGTAGAAGAGTAATGGGTCAACTTTTGCATCACGGGCCCCATCGGGTTCATAAGTTGGACAGAATGGCCGGACCAGGAGCAGAAATTAGGCAAAAGGTCGCCGCAAGCTAATCTTGGATTCCAAATTATCTTAGAACTAGTTAAAAAAAAACCTGTTGACACTGGCTGCTACCTGCGATATAAAAGAAATCTACAACAAAAAAAAAAACCAAGCGAGTTAACTACTACAGTGATTAGTCGACTCCATATAATTGATTTGTATCCCTTTGACCATCTTTACTGCGAGGGATACACACGGTCTACCACCTAGGTTAGACGATTATGTATTAGACTGTGGGCCCCTTTGACATCCCTCCCATATGTACAGTTATCACAGTATGGATAACGACGAAATAAAAAGCCACAACACGGGCTCCCTTAGTAGCGCGGACTCTTGTCAGGCAGTTACTTAGTTTTCCTATCCAAAAGAACCACCATGATCCCTCATTCAAAAAAAGATGTAACCATGTAAGTGAATTTTTATTACGTATTAACACTAATGACTTACAAGTGTTTCTTCCTCTGATGTCCGCATCACGCTGGACTGGAGCAAGGACATGGGAGAGAAAACAAAATACGTGAAACTTACTTTTGCCCAAATATGGCTCACTCAAACTATTCTTCTATGTACTAATATACAGCATCAATCCATTGTCTGTCTGACTTTACACGTATCTATTTAAATATGTTCCTGTACTCTCTATCTATCGAAGTATCTATCTATATAAATAAATGTATGTGCCTGTATTCTCTATCTATCGAAGTATCTATCTATATAAATACATGTATGTGCCTGTATTATCTATCTATCGAAGTATCTATCTATCAATATATCTTCCCAAACATGCTAGTTCGTCTATCTTGTCACGTATCTGTCTGCATGAGTATCTGGCTGTGTCGTACACGTATCCCATGAATTGACCCCCCCCCCCAATTGATATTATGATTAAAAGTCTTTGATTCATAAGTGTGCAAGTATTATAGAACAGGTATCTCAAATTGTTTCCTTTCTTACAACGCTATCTGGACTGAGTTCGTTCACTGCCTCTTACATTTTATCATTCAGCACATAAGACGGATGTTACATTTTGACTAGGGGTGTTGTAAAAGGGTATGCTAGACCTGCATTGCGTGGAGAGTACAAAGGCACAACGGGAGATACTAAAAAGGGGCACAATGGCAATATGTTACCGGTGCAACAAGATTGGAGGAGCTAAAAAGGCCAATACAAATTTAGGAAACTTTTATACTCACGATAGAAACTGTACATGAGAAACGCTGCAGCTGTAGGAAGTAAAAACAAGCAATTAAGCCTACTCCATTCTGGACATAGGACGTGTTAGCGCATTTTCATGTTATGTATCAGTACGTTTGTTAGCTTTCAGTAAATATTTGTAAATTTTGGAAATGTTTATAAATTCAATTGTGTAATGCATATATCTGTAAAAAAAATATTATAAAGACGTTTCTTTATATTTGAAAAAAAATTATTTTCTCTTAAATCTAACTACAAGTGGTTTGTGGTTACTGAAATAGGACTCATAATTGAAAACATTCGAAATTGTAGTCATTTAATCGTCCGAAAACTCCCTCAATTGTTGCATAGCTCTGATACTTTCAATTAAACTCAGAACACAAGCTTACTATTTCATTTGATGAGTTTCTTAATAAATCTTGGTGAAACTACGTGCTGCAGTATTTCGCACCAAATGAATGGGTTATTGAACGTACAAGGTGTAGAATAGGGCCATATATATAATATATAAGCCCCTAAGGAGCCCTGAAGCCCGGCCCTCAGAGGTCCTATCGCGAAATGAACTTTTGATGTACACATGGCAGGCCAAGACCTACAAAATGATATATACATCATGGGTCTAGGACTTATGGTTGCTGAGATATAGGGCGCTCCTTTATTAATATAGCTTATATAGTAAAAAAGGTACTTTATAAGCCCCCTTTTACGGCCCTCAGAGGTCAAATCGCGAAATGAACTTTTGCTGGACACATGGCAGGCCAAGACCTACAAAATGATATATACATCATGGGTCTAGGACTTATGGTTGTTGAGATCTAGGGTGATGACGGACAGACAGACAGACAGACAGACAGACAATAAATGTGATACTATAGTGTTACTTAATTTCAGTCAAATATACATTAGATCTTCCAGAACATACAAACATATGCGAGATGTTCCTGAACATACTAATAGACATGAGATAATCCAGAATATACAAATATATGTGAGATATTCCAGCACATACAAACATACGTGAGATATTCCAGAACATACAAACGTACGTGAGATATTCCAGAACCTACAAACATACGTTAGATATTCCAGAACATACAAACATACGTGCGATATTCCAGAACATACAAACATACGTGAGATATTCCAGAACTTACAAACATACGTGAGTTATTCCAGAACATACAAATATACGCGAGATATTTCAGAACATACAAACATACGTGCGATATTCCAGAACATACAAACATACGTTAGATATTCCAGAACATACAAACATACGTGAGATATCCCAGAACATACAAACATGCGTGCGATATTCCAAAACATACAAACATACGTTAGATATTCCAGAACTTACAAACATACGTGAGATATCCCAGAACATACCAACATACGTGAGATATTCCAGAACTTACAAACATACGTGAGATATTCCAGAACTTACAAACATACGTGAGATATTCCAGAACATACAAACATACGTGAGATATTCCAGAACTTACAAACATACGTGAGTTATTCCAGAACATACAAACATACGCGAGATATTTCAGAACATACAAACATACGTGCGATATTCCAGAACATACAAACATACATTAGATATTCCAGAACATACAAACATACGTGAGATATCCCAGAACATACAAACATACGTGCGATATTCCAAAACATACAAACATACGTTAGATATTCCTGAACATACAAACATACGTTAGATATTCCAGAACATACAAACATACGTGCGATATTCCAGAACATACAAACATATGTGAGATATTCCAGAACTTACAAACATACGTGAGTTATTCCAGAACATACAAACATACGCGAGATATTTCAGAACATACAAACATACGTGCGATACTCCAGAACATACAAACATACGTTAGATATTCCAGAACATACAAACATACGTGAGATATCCCAGAACATACAAACATACGTGCGATATTCCATAACATACAAACATACGTTAGATATTCCTGAACATACAAACGTACGTGAGATATTCCAGAACATACAAACATACGTGAGATATTCCAGAACATACAAACATACGTGAGATATTCCAGAACATACAAACATACGTGAGATATTCCAGAACATACAAACATACGTGAGATATTCCTGAACATACAAACGTACGTGAGATATTCCAGAACATACAAACATACGTGAGATATTCCAGAACATACAAACATACGTGAGATATTCCAGAACATACAAACATACGTGAGATATTCCAGAATCTGTAAACTACATACATAGGTTTCTAGAAAATGTCATTTTATTGTAAACACTAAAATTATATCTGACCTGAAATAAGGACAAGTGCGATCCCAGTGAAGGTCAAGGCCGTCATCTTGTGATCCTTAAAGTTGTGCACCAGGTCATACCCTGGGGTCAGCATGGTCCCGTTGACTGTGACGTCGCTGACCGGTCTGTGCGTGGAGTTATTGACTGACCTACGTCCACCATTGTGCCTCGTGTGTATACCTGCCACATGAAATATATACAAAACAAAATACATACTCATTGGTGTCAATAAGGTCCCCCCCCCCCGAATAGGGAAAGGAAAGGGGGCGCCCATGGATTTCATTGGCCAATAAGAAATACACTAACTCACGCCACTCAATTATTTTTACGGCTTCCCTCCATCAAGAGTTTCGTCGATGCAGTCAACATAAACAGCGCAGCGACTGACCTCTTGTGGGGCACACGTAGGTGCCGCTCCTGCCGCAGGCGTCCGCGTACTTCATCTGGAGCCGAGCATCACCGTCAGGTACCACGATGTGGATCTCGGAGCAGGGGCGTTCACTTCTCATCCCAGGACTCCCGTGGCGGCTCAACGTAATCTCCACCTGAGGCCTGTGCAGATTGAGTGAACAAAACCTGAACGTGTGTGAGCTACCCGCAAAGTACTGCAGCTCACATTGGGTCAAGCTGACCCTAACATTGTCTGCTTGCAGATAAAAGCTTGGCTCTGCTGAAAGATTCAAGAAAATGAAAATAGTTTAAAGTAAAAGAAAACAGACTTAAATATTTTTTTTTTCCATTCGCGCCACATACTTGGATTATTATCAAAGTCCTTGCATCGAAAATATGTGTATCAAATTGACACAATAACACCTTCCCCCCCCCCCGCCCCTACAGTGGGTTATCGAAGTAAACTTCTTTTCAGCGAAATCTGCGCGTGTAAAAAGGCTACGAACTATGAATGCAACACATAAGACTAAGGTAAATGTCTGGACTCGGTTGGATTTGAACCAGTAACCTAACACGGATGTATGGCGCACAGATATCCACCCGTATTTTCTAGCGTTGCTAAATATGACAAGTGGGACAGATGGCCGAGTGGTGTAGATACTCGACTGTCGACCTGAGAGTCCTGGGTTCGATCCTCGGTGAGGCCCATGGAATTTTTCCAGGTGAAATTCGGTGCAAAGTCGTTCCACAAGTCCACCCAGCTTTAAATGGGTACCTGACTTTAAGTTGGGGAAGTAAAGGCGGCTGGGCGTTGTGCTAACCACACAATCTCTTCATATGCCGAGGTTATAGAAACAGATGAATTCTACACTTCATCTGCCCCGAAGGCCCGTTAGGGCTAAGCAGGGAACTTTACTTACTTTACTTTATATATGACAATATTTGTTTTTGGATTATGTTTATCAACTGAGATGAGTGACCAATTTTAAATATGTAGATTAAGATCATTGTGTGTTGTGTTTAAGTGTTTTCTTTGCACCCGGGGCGGACTTTCAAAATTCCCCTCTCAGACGCCACTCCTAGCTGACGGCAAAGTGCTGCCCCGGGGCTGATGTCCGTCCCCTGTGACCCCTCGTAGTTTATGCCATTGTTGATATCGTATAGGTGAATAGTCCGATTTGCTTAAGTAACTATTTTAATAAAAAAAAAAAACTTTCCAATCTTTAAGGAAGAATTTTCGCTTACCGGACAATGTAATTTGTTTAAAGCTGACCACATTCTTAACATTGTTAGAGGTCTGAGTGGACGTTTTAAGCTCCAGGACGAGGTTCCGCAGAGTTCTGTCTGTCACTTTGACCTGGCTCTCTCGAAATGTGTCATGAACTAGAATGCCCCACAGTGGGGGTGTAGACCTCACACAGCTGCACCTGGAACTGTTGGTCACATTTAGGTCAATGAACTTCAAGTTGTTGTTGATATTTATGGAACACACTTCCTGCAGAAATAATAATAATAATAAATGATGTGCCTTCAATTAAACAAGTCAATCGTTGTGTGTACATTGGAGGCATTCATTCATTAAATTTGTTCTGTGTTTTAAAATCATCGCCATTTGGGAAACAGCATACCTACCCTCCCTTTTTTGAGCAATATAAAACAAATATGACAAAATGACTGACCTAAACAAAACATGCACAAAAGACAATAACTGACATATGCAAAAAGTCTATAACTGACCTAAAAAAAACAAAAGACAACTGACATATGCAAAAAGTCTATAACTGACCTAAAAAAAACAAAAGACAATTACTGACCTCGTTGGTGTCTTCAACGTAAACTGTAAAATTTTTATACATGTAAAAGTCGGCATGACTTGCATTTAAAATCACCATGAACTTGAACTCATCCAGGTTCAAAGTTATTTTGCCTTTTTGGCATCTTTCAGTGATCTCTGGTGTTTCGTAATTGATTTTCACTGCAACAAACAATGTTAATACAAAGAAAACAATAAACAAAAATACAGAAAAGACTAAATATGTATCTCAAGCTGTAAACAATGACTAATAGGCGTCTAAGGCAGAAGACAAGGCAAATCATCCATCAGCTGTGACCTACACACTGGACCGAAACCGCAATCAAAGGGAGAGCAATGCATGAAAATGCCTCACTAAAGATTATATAAATGGTTAAGGGACTTGATCCAACCACCAATCTATGATCGATTAAGATGTTATCAAAATGAAAGATTATTTCAATTTTTAATTATATTTTTTTGCCAGCAGGACATTTCTGTGAAAACAGGCCATGGGGAATTATATACAAGGACACAAGGCATCGTGTTAGACTAATAATGTCTATAGTATACAAAATACAACGGTAAATTTCAGTCATCTAAGCGAACTGCCATAACTTTAAAATGCATATATAACATTTTGGTGTATAATAAAAAACCGAAACAATATACTCTTTTAAAGAAATACTTATCGGCTTCTTTGCTAAGGATATTGTATCCTTATCAATCGCATATGCGTAATTCAACAGGAGTACAAAATCGTTTTAAAGAAAGGTATCTGTAGAAACCTATCTCGCAGTTTCAAAAGAAGAAAGAGGGGCGGCTCAAACATATGACTGGCTGAAAACGTCATCAAAATTGTTGTTTGAACTTGATACGTTTACTGTTGTTGTAGTTGTTGTTGTTAAATAGTATTGTTTTATTTGATGATGACGAAGCTAGTAGAACAATAACAAATAATATTCACAGTTCGATGTAAAATTAAACGATCGAAATTTCTGCCGTGATGAATAAAAATAAATATACTTCAAATTATGTTTATTGGTAATTTTACAAATTCACAAAAGTATGTTGACTTACCGTTCCCAGTATCTTTCAGTAATTCAAAGCTATTTATCAGACATGTGATGTAGAGTAGACTCAAGGCAGACACGTCATGCACCATGCCGTTTACAGTCCCTGTAAAGATGAGACTTAACATTGTTTCTATGGTGCCCTGTTCTCATTCCCATTAAAGCCGATAAAGCAATAGCTATGGAGGACGGCAGCGTGAGAGATACGGCGGGGACTTAGACAATTACAAGAAATATACATTGGTCCTCACCGGACATCGAACCCTCAGGTCGACAGTCGGGCGCTTTACCGCATGACCATCCGTCAGTCTCGTAACAGCCACTGCTTCAATAGTTGCAGTACTTACATTTGATAACTTTCTCTTGATATTGCCTAATTGCACCAATAGGTTTATCTATATATCTCTCTGTATAACCGTCTAAATATCTACCCAGCCGTCGATTAGTCTGTCTTTAGTTAATTAGGTCACTTAGTTAAAACATGTCTATTTCTCTATGTCAACCTGTCTGCCTTTGTGTGTGTGTGTTTGTGTCTTTGTGTGTGAATAAATTGTGAATGTATTTATTTATTTAACATTTAGATTTAATTATTTTCATCTGAATTCAGGAAAGTAATATAGTCTGTCTAGTCATTAATATGTCTGACTATCTGTCTTGTCTATGGTTGTCGCTACAAGAAGCAAAGTTCTCGACTGGGCATAATAATGTTGCAATTTGTTTTTGCTAAAACCTGACAGGCCGAGAGTGTATTTCATCGGCGTGAGGCCCAAAATTGTTCCGGGCCCAACTAGGAGCAGTCGACGCAACCGACTCAAGACCGTACCCTGCTCTTAGACTGACTCACTGCAGTTTTAAACTCTCTCTTTCTCTCTCTCTCTCTCTATCTATCTATCTATCTATCTAATCTATCTATCTATCTATATATATATATATATATATATATATATATCACTCTCTCTCTCTCTCTCCACCAAACTCTATCGTTTTGTCAATATTTCATTTAAGTGACGAGGTGCAGTTTTTATCAAAAATATATTTCTTCACTTCATGATATACTTTACTTTATGATATACTTCTCTCTATGTATAATATACCTGACTATATGATATACCTCACTAAAGGATATACCTCGCTTTGATATATTTCACTATCTTTCGATGAGGAAATGTTTGTACATTTATTTTGATTGGCATTCATTTACGATGCAAAACAGTTCACTCACAATATGCGGTACTGATTATGTACAAGTAAAATGCTTTCGCTGCTAATAGTTCTATTGAAATTTTTAAGGTTTTAATAATGTGACCGGTGCATTGAAATTATCTCATTTTAAACAAAACAAAAAAACAAATAATTAAAACTGTATTGCATGATTTATTGAATTTCAAGACTTTTTGTCTTTAAAAAATTTCGGCCTGACAGCGAGTCATTTTTTATTAGTAAACAAAAAAGCGCTTTATTCGTGGAGCGAAAACTGTAATACATAGGTCAGGGATCTAAAGTGGAACATTCTGAAATCACTTCATAATTTAGATACCTACAATAAATGTTACAAGTGTGCATTGTATTGATTTAGGTTGTGCCTTTTTTTTCTGTACAAAGTGGCAATTTGAAATTATCAGGTTCTGACTGGCTTGCCAGCTTTTTATTAAAATGAAAACCAACAAACTGGCAATATTCATCTGACTTCTGTCAGTCCTTGACGCGGTGCGCTCGTTAGGTGAGTACATTACATTCATTAGCATGAAATACTCAGGCACTCTATACATCATTTTGCTTCCATTCAGATAATACCAAGGTTGTTATCTTCAAGGGAATAGCTCGACTGATTATTCAATTAAAAGTGTCTAAATGTCAAAATTGAGGAGGGGAGCTGTTAGAAGGGATATCACCTTCCAGATGTAGCCTTAACATTATACAAATCCTTTATTTTTGTGTTTTCTTTACACCGTTATTTGCACCCCCGGGGCGGACTCTCAAAATGCCTTGAGCGAGTGTGATTAGCAGGGCCTAGGGCGAGAGTCATTTTTGGGGTCCTAAGTGTGTGTCATTTGTGGGGCCTGAACGAACATTCAGAAAATAAACCAAAAAAATTGTACGCTTGGGTACGGTGCCCCCCCCCCCTTTTCACTTTAAGGCAGCCAATGTCCCCTGAACATTTTTTCCTCTTACACAGAACCGTCCCACTTGAAGGAACCTTTTCTTTTTTTTTTTTAAATAAAGAATATTCATACCTGTACCCGCATGGAAAAAAGACTTGAAAACTACAAAATACTCCCCTCAATATGAAAAGACGCCAGGAAGAAAGAATCGGACAGCGGACTATGACAAAGTTGCACATCATTTCACACCATCTGCTCTATTTTTTGTTCCAATGCAGTAAGGTATCTTTCCTATCATTGTCCCCATTCATCTCTCTATATTTAAAAAGTAAACCAAGAAAACACCGGAAAATTATCCCTTTTCTAATTGTACATTTTAAAATTAATAAGTAAGTTTAGAATTTATTGGTCATTACCTGCTGGTATACACTATGATAAATCTTGTAAACAATGTCAAACTATTTCCTTAAACTATTCTTAAATTAGAAATACATTGCTATGTCTGGGTATTTTATCAGTGTTCTAGAGATTGCAAATGGATTCATGGATAATCACCTATGTTAAACTTAGATGCCATAAATTAGAAATACTTAACTTCACTCTCCTAAACGCAGACATTATTTCTTTCGGCATTAATGAGCCATTTTGTATTTCATCTATTTAACTATATGGGTGGCATTGAGGTATGTAGATTTATGATATAGCTTTGTTTGTATAGTTTTGATTGCTAAATATCATGGTTATATTAAATTTTACTTAGTTTAATATACCAACTGAAATGTATATATACACAATGTAATCTTAACGGAATTTCAATATTATGTTAAAATAAAATATCATCTTGGTCAGTTAAGTTTATAATGTCGCTTAAGAGTTTTAGAACGTCTGATCTATAAAGCTGTTTACATAATTTATTTCAATAGAAGTTTAACAGATGTGTGGAGTTGTTTGTTTATTATGAGGTTTGAGATGCGTTGAAAGAGTAAACACTCTAGTAGTATGCCGATAAAAATCGCTGAAATTATTCTCATAGTGAAAATATTGTTTTATACCCGTCAAAAGTAAATAGAGTTTTAATGTAACCATGGGCGTATTCATGGGCGGGGGGGGGGAGGAAGGGGGGCATTTGCTCCCCACTACATTTTGAAAAAATATAAGAGGGGGGCATTTGCTCCCTTCCCCCTTACATTTAAAAAAAATGTCATAAAGTTGTTATTTGCCCCCCCCCCCACTTGGAAAATTTTTGCCCCCCTTGGAAAAATTCCTAGCGACCCCCATGAATGTAACCCTCATTATTGTTTGTATACTCAATAAGACTTTACAAAAGTTTGTAATTTTTTTCTGTACAAAGTGGCAATTTGAAATTATCAGGTCCTGACCGACTTGCCTGCTTTTTATTAAAATGACAACCAACAAACTGCCAATATTTATCTGCCTTCTATCATTCCTTGACGCTGTGCGCTGTTTAGGTGAGTACATTACATTAGGATGAAATAATGAGGCAGTAGGCCTACACATCGTTGAGCTTCTATTCATATCATACTAAGGTTGTGCCCTTCAATGGATAGCTCGACTGATTATTCAATAAACAGTTGTCTAGGTGTCAATAAAAGGAGAGAACATGACTTATGTGCTGCACGTTCACGGGTTAAATTCATAAACAGCGCTATCTCACTTGTTACCTATACAACCATTGGAATATTTCTTTTTAGGCCGCGGCGTGGTATTAGAAAGTGAACTTCTCTACACACATCGTGTTTATTGGCTCAGTATTAATCAGTGCTCGATTTAAGAAAAAACCAGATTAAAAAAAAATTCTGCAGAGCCGGGGGAAAATGTCTATGATTTCATCCGCGGCTGGGATGACAGGTCTCAGTACCGGGGATATCCCCGGCGGTAAATCGAGCCCTGGTATTAATAGATATGCGTCTCTTTCTGGAATGTCGTTTGATGACACAAAGGTATTGAGCTTAAACCACGGATAGTGTTTAATATAGTACTATAATCCTCCTCAAACTTTCGATCAAGACTAAACCAAAATAAAAAAAGTTCTTGAAAGATGGATGAGAATAGTTGGTGTGACTGGGCCGTGTGCATACTATTTGAACCTTAACCCCTGTCACTCCAGCTCTATAGAACTCGCTTCTTCTCAATCATAGTCCAATGTGCCTGCCGCCTTATCAGGTGTATGGGCCTTTGGCAAAACTGTATTTTTTGGGGGGGAGGGGCTCTAGGCTAGGAACTTGAAAGTAGGGTGAGATCTGGATGGCTAATTAATGGGGCCCCCAGTCAGGTCTATCCACCTGTTGTTCTGTTGTTGGGCCTCGTAGTACTGTAATATCCTAACATTCATTGTTTTTATTTATGTTCACGACATCAGAATTTGTGGATGAGTACACTGACTATTTCAATTTGACCAGCATAACCAACTACTCCAGCTGCAAGACCGCCCTCAGGTCGAATGAGTATTTCGGCTTCGAAGGTTTCGCACAGCTTCCGATAATCGATGGGTATCGATTCCACGAGGAGATCGTCGTATACAAGGCCGGTGGGGACTGCGACCAGGTGATAAAAACAAAACAAAAATGTAAACAAACAAATATGTAAACAAACAAACATATAATCAAACAAATTTGTCAACAAATATGTTTGGCCTTAACAAACAAACAAATATGTCAACAAATATGTATGGCCTAAACAAACAAATATGTCAACAAATATGTATGGCCTAAACAAACAAACAAATATGTCAACAAACAAATATGTCAACAAATATTATGGCCTAAACAAACAAACAAATATGTCAACAAATATGTATGGCCTAAACAAACAAACAAATATGTCAACAAATATGTATGGCCTAAACAAACAAACAAATATGTCAACAATAAAAGATGGAACCGCAGATGGGAATGTGTTTATTAAAATTAAAAAAAAAAAACTTCTAGATATTTCAACATGGGCCTCCTCTGACAATATCCACAAAATGGGCCCCACATTCCTTCTGATCACACGCACCCATCAATTGCATAGTAATTTGTATATCTGATAACTAAATGTACGCTCAACCAGGTCCCTAAGGGCGTGGGTGGGGGGGGGGGTGGAGCTGTCGGCATCCTCATAAATCATGAACTTCTAAATTTTGTGAGTGGTTTCGATGAATCATGAATGTACTCATTACGAATTTTGCAACTTATATATTATAACTATCCAAAAATGAAATTTAAAAAAAGAACCAAAAATAAAAAACCCAGTGATTTTGGATTGAATGTTCTCGCTATAAAAAAAATTAAAATATTTTTTTAATCAATTAATACAGGCATTATTGGGCAGGTATAAATGTCAAACAAGGGGGGGGGGGGGAATCCGATATCCACACAGCAGGAATGATTGGATTGATTAATTGAGTGAGGCGGTGACTTGGGTAACATCCGTGGCCAACTTGCAGGAATGAATTGTAAGGGTGGGAGTGGAGATGTGAGTTTTCCGCAAAAATATTTTTTAAACTACCATAGTACGACAGATTCCAAGAGATGCTAATTGAAATGTCGGTGACCGGACGTAATAAAATATGACCTGTGACCCTTCAGTGTGCTTAGCCAGGGGTGAAAATGGGGAGGGTGCTAAAAGTATTTCATAACGCCGACCTTAGAATGGTAAATGATTGACGCGAATGACAATAATTTATTTCCATTTTATTTCAGAACCTCGCTGTGATGCGGAGATACATGGTGAAGTTTGGTTGTGATAGTTTTTATTGATTTATTTATATCTATGATTAAACTGAAAAATTGTCTAGATCCACGTTAAAATTCTATTCTTCAACTCACGTCAGCAGCCCATGGGAAACATTTGCTATTTTATTACGCATCTGTATTAAGAGCTCTTCTCTCTCTTTCTCTCTCTCTCTCTCTCTCTCTCTCTCTGAACTTTCTCAGTGAAAACTGCGGCTGAGACTCAGTCTCATAGAGCCTGTCAAATAAAACTTTATGTGTTCCTTGATATATGGGAACTGCCGTAAAGACCGATGGCAAGCAACTTACCCGTCTGGTCCACCCTGTGATCCGTCACCCCGGGGCTCTCGAATAGCACATGTTTCATGGTTTCCTCAACCTCTCTGCAGTGTTGGGAAAGGGATTCGACATTGGTCCTCAACCTCCCAAAGTACGCACATCAAATAGTATAACGCCCATTGCTAAAACTGGGCAATTAGTGACTGCTCGATTGTCCTGAGCCCCCACCACGGGTCAGTTTTGAACTAACTGTGGACATTTCTGTTCGTCACCCCATTTGTCCCAACTCGAGAACCACTGAGTTCGTTCAAAGTATCTGATCTTGGCACACGCATCTTCTAATGATCTCATGCCCACACCCACGGGTTTATCTTGGGCATGGAACGACTTTGCAGGTAAAACGCCCCGATCGTTCCTAATCCCCTTTCAATACTAACCTAAATCCCCCCTCTACCCCTCCCCCTTGCCTAAGTTGCTTTTATTTAAGTGTTTTTTTCCCTCACTCGAAAGCAGTAGAACCTTCTGATGTTTTCTCACAGAATGATCGGTTGTGAGTCAATAAATATCAGGCACATTCTTAATGGATAAACTGATTATCACGTAGGCTCCTGATACATCAGAGCCCCTACAGGCTCATTGGCCCAGGGCCACAAACAGTTTAATGACGGCTCTGTTATTGCAAAACATAGCTAGTGTAAATGTCTCATTGGTTGAGGATTGGAAAATAATGTCATCATTCATGCATATATATGTGGATGTATAATATATATATATATATATATATATATATATATATGCGTGTGTGTCTGTGTGTGTTTGTGTATGTATGATAGCTCTGTCTGGCATTGATATAATTAAAGAATGTAACCCTACAACCCCCAACCTATTGCCCTTTAACCCATGTTAGCTTTGCCTGATAAACATTTCAAGAAGTGGATGCGCCGGGAGCAGCCCTGGACATAAACCAAGGGAGGGGTGCTACTGCAACTACGCCAAAGGGCGCCACTTCTTCTTCACCATCAACAAGACAGCAGTCAACGTCGTCAAACATCATCAGCTGTGCGTGAACCACCCGCGCAGCGACGTGGAGTACTTGGGCTCGATTCCACTGCCCGCAATACTGTGTGAGTCTTTGCATAAGTGTAGCTTTTAACTTTTTATTTATTCTGATAATGTGTCTGTTTTATACTGTGTCTACTTGATACTGTCTCTGATAGTTTATTATTATCAATGTTAGTCCATTAATTACTTCGTCTTTTTAATGGCATTTTCGTTTTATAATATTTTCTTATTAACTCAGTTTCTTTATGTCTTTTTGTTGGTTTTATATTAACTGTTACGTATTCTGTATGACCTTGTGAAGCTTTCCAATAAAGTTTGATCCACTGCCAAAGAACTTTACCGTCCGTTTCAACCCAATTTCACACTTATAACTGTATTTTCTCTTTCTCTTTAGCTTTCCGTTATGAAGCCTCGATAGACTATCTGGTTCAGAAAGCCCAACGGCTATGGGATTGTGTTGCTGGGACAACTCACTGATGCCTTTACTTTCCCCAGCTAATTTCGGGAATCTGATTTATTATGCGGGTGACACTTAGGGGCATCAACGGGGTCATTCCTTTGGGACTCGATCTCGAGACATTTGAGTTAACAGTTGAGCGATCTTGAAACTGTCTTAGTGTTCCTCTCTTTTTAAAAAAAGTAATGTTCCTTTAGCCCTAAATGGTCATCAGGACAGATGAAGTGTAGAATTCATCTGTTTCTGTAACCACGACATTCGAAGGGATTGTGTGGTTAGCACAAAGCCCATCCGCATTTACTACCCCAACTTAAGTCAGGTACCCATTTTAAAGCTGGATGGGCTTTGGGACGACTTTGCACCAAATTTCATCTGGAAAAATTCCATGGGCCTCACCGAGGATCGAACCCAGGACACTCAGATTGACAGTCGAGTATCTACACCACTCGGCCATCCGTCCCACTATGTCTTTATATAGGGGCCCATTATTTTCTTCTGTGCCAGGGGCTCACAAAGCTTTATCTATTCCGCTCTTAAACAATGATATATTTTCTTGTCCAATTTAAGACAATGAAATCCCCGTGGCCATATCGGTGAATGATGAGGAGATGAACTGTTCACAATGCCGGTTCGAGACTAAGAATGCGAACGTTTCGCTTCACTTCTGCACGGAGTACCTGATCAACCCTAAGCTGACCATCGCCGTAGGAAAGCAGACGGCGAGTGAAATGGGTAGCTGCATCCATTCGGAGATGACATTGTCCAAGTTGAAGCAGACGGCGACTTTCAAATACGCTGGAGACTGTGGACAGGAGGGGACGCACTTGTGTGAACTAGGTAAATATCTGGGTCATCGTATCACCTGTTTGATAGTAACGTTTAGGCCGTGTGATCTAGTTAAATATCTGGGTCATCGTATCACCTGTTTGATAGTAACGTTTAGGCCGTGTGATCTAGTTAAATATCTGGGTCATCGTATCTCCTGTTTGATAGTAACGTTTAGGCCGTGTGATCTAGTTAAATATCTGGGTCATCGTATCTCCTGTTTGATAGTAACGTTTAGGCCGTGTGATCTAGTTAAATATCTGGGTCATCGTATCACCTGTTTGATAGTAACGTTTAGGCCGTGTGATCTAGTTAAATATCTGGGTCATCGTATCTCCTGTTTGATAGTAACGTTTAGGCCGTGTGATCTAGTTAAATATCTGGGTCATCGTATCACCTGTTTGATAGTAACGTTTAGGCCGTGTGATCTAGTTAAATATCTGGGTCATCGTATCACCTGTTTGATAGTAACGTTTAGGCCGTGTGATCTAGTTAAATATCTGGGTCATCGTATCACCTGTTTGATAGTAACGTTTAGGCCGTGTGATCTAGTTAAATATCTGGGTCATCGTATCTCCTGTTTGATAGTAACGTTTAGGCCGTGTGATCTAGTTAAATATCTGGGTCATGAGAGCTCTAGTCTCAATCCATGACGGCAATATCTGTTGTTGTTTTTTAATCTTCAATCATATAAAAGTCTTAGACTGAGCCATTCATATGAATGGGCAAAACATGCAATCTCCTTATGCATTACATCTTAATGGGGTCCCTTCAAGAGTTGATTTATATTAAATCTGGTATCAACAGGGCTTCGACATGTATTTCTATGTAAGGATCTTAAAGACAAAAGCTCTAATAGTGGACTTGGTTTACACTGTTTGAATAGTGTCATACAAATGATTATAAAGTGTACACCGCTAGTCTATTTACTTTTATATTTATATCAGATATATCAACATAGACGAATTTACGTTGTCGGGCACCCTCTGCTCAGGTAGATTTAGATGCCGTATGCTCAGGTACATTTAGATGCCCTAGGCTCAGATACATTTAGATGCCCTAGGGAAAAATGGCAAGGCCAAATTCAGAAAATATTAGGGCCCTAAATATTTATAATCTTTGGCACAGTAGAGGCCCTTCTAACGCCAAAAAATTCAGAGCCCCTGAAAAGTGCCCTAATTGCCTCACAAGAAGCCTCCCTTTTTGGCAGTGTGGGACCTATAGGCAGCGGCCTAAATTTCCTATCCACAAGAATTGATCTTCACGTCAGAATGTCTCCATGTAAATAGATATGTTTGTTTATTTTGTCTGCCATGTTTTCACCACGTGATGACAGTACTGGCAGATCCATCAGTTGTGGACACGCCTCCAGACGACGACACGCCCACTTACTTTTTCTTCACTCTGCCCCGCCTCGAGTACATCATTGGGTCTGGTGTAGGCGGCGTCCTGCTGCTTATCTTTATCTGCTACGTGGCATGTGAGTAGACTACAGCATTATGTGCAGGGGCCTCCACAGGGTAACTCTTGGGGCCTTCTGACATTCCCCTCAAACTGGGGGGGGGGGTCCCTCCTCTGATCGCACAACACCCTGACCAACTGCTAAGTTATTATATATATGTATGTGTGTGTGTGTATATATTTATATAATAATAATAATAATGAAAATAATTAAAAGACCAACTGTTTAATAATTTCAATCTGTCAGATAACACAATGTAACAAAAATATTTTTTCTCTGTTTATCTAATTTTTTTGATGTTTCTTATTTAATTTTAGTGGCTGAGTCTGAATATGACATTGCTTTTTTTTATAGCATCAAGCGTTTGATCATAAAATCAAAAATTCAATTAAACATGTAATAAATATTAATCATATTCCATAGTCAATATTTAACATTTACTAGTTCACAAATGTTATGTTATGCTACAAAATGTCATGTTACATCACGATACATACATATATTACATAATGTTACATTATGTTCTAATGTAATAGTCTCTCAAAATAAAAATAAAAACACTAGAAGTGAACAGTAGAACGTGGTTTTCTTTTATGAAGTTTGTGGTCATCACGTATCAAACACCTGATGTAGTCACCCATCATAGCTGCATCCCATCTGCACTGGTATCTTTTCTCCATTGCATGGATAGCCTGATGAAAACGTTCTCCATGCTCTTCACTCACATCACCCAAATTTGGTCTGAAAAATTCCAGGTGTGAATGCAGGTAATGCATATTTAGTGACATTCTGCATTTCATATCTGCGTACCGTACAATTAAGTTTTCCAATAGCTCTTTCTGGTTATCACTCTTATTGTTGCCTAAAAAACTATGAAAAGCATGTCTAAATGCAATCCATGCTTCTCTTTCAACATGTCTTGTCTTGTTGGTTAGGGAAATTAGGTGAATTATTCGGTTCCTTGAAATCACAGTCATCACGGAGTTCATCCGGTGTGTATACATCAGAATGATATGCAGCTGCTTCTTCGGATTGAGGTGGGTTAGGAACAGGCAATTCATCACTCTGTGGAACTGGCTCAATAGATGAGGGTATACTTGGATAAACTAACGTCAGCCTATCCTTCGGCTTTTATACTTTGAAATGTCAACCATGCAGAAATAACAGTCATCATGATGATTCGTCGGTTCTCTCCATATTCTCAGAATCGCAAAGGGCATTGACTTTCGGATTCCACGCAGCCATCCTTCCAGAGTTGATCTGCAGCTGCTACAACTGTAGTGTGGTGCCCATCATTTGTCCTGATCTCTCATAGCCATGCTAAAATAAGCTTGATATGCAGTAAAGAATGTTGTACCACTGACAATCTTGTGTTTAGTTTGTGTTGGACTAATATATAATATAGTAACCACAAACATAACAGAATGAGTGTTTAGTTTGTGTTGGACTAATATATAATATAGTAACCACAAACATAACAGAATGAGTCAGGACAAAGCTTCCTGGATCTACTAGACATATTCACCACTTCATATAACAGTTGTAATTAGTTAAACTGAAAATAAACATAAGAATATAGATAACTCATTCTCTCAGTAGCATTTGTTAAAAAAATTTTACCCAAAGTGTGATAATATTTATTAAAAAAAATGATTTACCTGAATACCTAAAAAACTTATATCAGGAAAAGTAATATTAAAAGTGGGATTTTAGAAAAAAGACACAAAATATACAAAGCCACTGACAGTGGCTCACCGGAGAGAAAAACAAATACACGAGCCACTGTGTTATAAATGCATCACACATATAGGAAAACTCCGAAATATATTTTACGCTTTTTCTCAAGAAATCTTGATGATAGAGCAAATCCAATGGTACCACTGAAATCAGCATACCAAAATTATGTTAAAATTAACATAAACAAAAATGTTGTTACATTGTGTAATGTGGTATTTATTTAACATACTCTACTGTTGACTATCTGTCTAATGCTAAAATTATTTATCTTTTTGATGTATAACGTTATATTTTATGTTGTAATCTTAAACTTCTTATTTTACATATCATCCTCTATAACTTCACACTTCACACGTTGTAGTCTATAACTTCAGATTTCATAAGTTGTAAGCTATAACCTCAAATCTCACATGTTGTAATCTATAACTTCATATTTCATAGGCTGCTCACCGTGTTGCTTCGGGAAAAAAGTTCAAAAGACTGAAAAAAGAGTGAGTATATGCATTCAACTAGACTGTTGTGTTCCAGTGTGCAAAACAACACACATATATGAGATATTCCCACCCCACCCTTCTAGCAAATCATTTTATCCCAGGTTCTCCGACAAATATTCTGTTAGCTCCCCCAAACACTTCCCGTTTCTATTTATAGAATTTTAACATTTCTATTCATTTTCATTTTAATACCCTATATCCGAGTCGCTCTTACATCTTAAGAGGCCCCAGCGCAATGGTTCATTTATGGGCATTATGCAAAGGTAAATTTGCCTTCCCAAACAAAAAAAGCTGTTACGGCCAACGCTTGCAAATTTTGGGATCCTGCAGCCCCTTAGCGTGAAAATTCTACAGCAGGGGCCAGGCCAATAGCAGGGGGGGGGCATGAAATAAATGTTACTAAGTAGAGCAGACTAGCAGAGGGGGCCAGACAAAACGCAAGGAGGCCGCCCCCAGTCCCCCCGCATGCTACGGGCCTGGGCCCCTAATAATCTTTCACTGGTCGCCCTCTCTGACAACCTCTCAGCTGTTAAATTATTTTAGCTTGGGCTCCAACTCATCAAAAGATTCCAATTTCTTGTTACTAAAAAAAAATATTCCTCGAGGGTGCCACTCTGATGTAAGATATCTTAAAACACTTAATTGGCTTTTTTTTTGTTTTAATATCATCATACTTCTGTAATTATGTATATTATTTCTACTCAAAGAAATGATTCTAGAAAAAATAAAGCGACAGACCTCATACAAGACGAAAGTGTGTAAAAGGCAACACTGGTCCCATGAATATGTCACAATTTGAGGACTGCTAATCACCCGTATGTGTGCAGCTATTGGACATTTTTTTTCTATATTTCAAGTTCATTATACACCTTTCTATTCTTAATTTAATCTCTCGCCATAGTCATGTTAATTTAATACATGACAATAAGAAATAAATATTTCATGTAGTCAGATGAAAAAATTGTCTGTTGAATAACGTATATTTATTTATTTATTTATTTATTTAATACAATGTTCAGATTCAACGTTCAACACA
This sequence comes from Bulinus truncatus, assembly GCA_021962125.1. NCBI lineage: Eukaryota > Metazoa > Mollusca > Gastropoda > Planorbidae > Bulinus > Bulinus truncatus. Next base: position 2,051,454 of record JAGDYQ010000089.1, read on the forward strand.
TTTTTTTTCTTTAAATCTAGAAAACGTCACTAAATTTATTACCACAAAATTTCTTCTGTTAATAATATTTAATAATAATATGTCTGCTGGATGGCGAGGTCGGTAATGAGCTCTACTCACATGGGTTATGTTTCTGGTTGAGCCAAAAATATTCGCCGCTGACTTTGAGGGGGAGAAGGGCGCCACCAAGTCTATAGGCCAACAGATGGGAATAATGAGGGACAAAATAATTGGTCTGTTGATTTATCACTTTGTTGATATATATCTGTTGATAAGTCCATTTGTTGATATATCCATTTGTTGTTATGTCCATTTGTTGTTATGTCCATTTGTTGATATGTCCATCTGTTGTTATGTCCATTTGTTGATATGTCCATTAATTGATATGTCAATCTGTTGATATGTCCATCTGTTGATATGTCCATTTATTGATATGTCCATTTATTGATATGTCCATTTGTGATATGTCCATTTGTTGATATGTCCATCTGTTGATATGTCCATTTGTTGATATGTCCATTTATTGATAAGTCCATTAATTGATACGTCCATCTGTTGATATGTCCATCTCTTGATATGTCCAACTATTGATACGTTCATCTGTTGAAAATGTCCAAATGTTATGTCCAACTGTTGTTATGTCCATTTGTTGATATGTTCATTTGTTGATATGTCCATCTGTTTATATGTTCATCTGTTGATATGTCAATCTGTTGTTATGTCAATCTGTTGATATGTCCATCTGTTGATATATCCGTTTGTTGATATGTCCATTAGTTACCCAAATCAGTTAAGAGTATGATGATGTCATACAGTAACCATGTACAGGTTTTTTAACTGGGAAAACCACTAAGATAGCCACTGACAAGAATGAAAATGTAATTTGTCTATTAGCAATGGGTTCGGTATTTACATAGTGTCCAGTACGAATTTCTAGCTGGTACTGGAAACATGGCCCAACAACAAAAAACATAACACCTAAACATCGGGTTTGTGGAATTTATTTTTCTATTCATACGATATAAATAAACCGTTGATCGCGTGATACAGGCAAAGTCAATCTCGTTTTGTAGCAGTTGATTAGACTTACTGGGTTTATCAATAAGAAAGGTTTCATTTTTTCCCATTCGTTCTTTAAATGTATCAAACTAAATGAATAAAATGTGGTTGCCGTATGGCGGCAAACTGAAGTGCAGAGGTTTTCAAACTGTGATCCACAATCCTCATAGAGAAAATGGAGCGAGGAGTAAATCTACTAAAATATTGGGCGGAAATGCTAAATTTAATTAAAAGCAGCTATAATATATATCTGTGTGTGTGTGTGTGTGTGCGTGTGTGCGTGTGTGTGTGTGTGAGAGAGAGAGAGAAGAACTGCTTTAGAGTACACAGAATGAATAACAAAATAAAATACAAATTTTGTGTTTATTTAATTTTTAAACAGAGTGATTTTTACTAAACCAAATTAATAAAAAAAAATAGTCAACATGCAAAAATACATTGTAAGTACCGAGTCACTGACGTTGATCTCACGTGCTCATGACTTCATATTTTAGTTCCTAAAAGAAGTTTTATGTAGAAAAATAATCGATAAACCATAACAACCTTGAAAAGGACCTTAAAAAAATTATTAATTTAAAAAAAAAGTCATTCTAATATTATACAGTGAGACAGGTATAGCTGAGCTTATGTTCAATACATCAATTTGAGACAGTTTTGATTGTATACCTTTAAGTCAAAGGTCAATTAAGTTAAGAGGAAGGAGGTCAGGCATGCAAGGTAACATTGAGGGCCAGGGAAGTGTTACAGAGCGAAAGGGTGGGGGGGGGGGGAATCATACAAAAGGTTCAGCGGCGTAGCATGGGTATCGGCCGCCCAGGGCGGAAGACGATTTTGCCGCCCTCTCATTTAGGTATTTCAATTTAATCTATACATTTTTGCCGCCCCCCCTAAAAAGTAATAAAAAGTGCCGCCCGGTGCGGACCGCCCCCACCGCCCCCCCCCTAGGTACGCCACTGAAAAGGTTGCTTGTGAATCTAGTGTTGTGTAACCAAATATTATATGGAATAGATACATTTTAAAAATTATAATTTTGTACTGTGGGCATAAACAAAACAAATTCTGGAATTTATCGATTAAAATTTAAGTTTTTAAATTATCGACTATCATTTTTTTTGTACAACAATTACTTTGAGATAACAATATGGAGGGCTTAAAAAAAAACAACTTGTGTGCATTTGTATTTAAAAAAAACATAATGAAACAAACTTAATATTTTTATTTTATTCCAATCGTCTCAAACAAGTAATGAAATCTTTGAACCAATTTTGTTATTCGTTATTATTGTATTGTTTTGTTGTTGTTTTGTTGCTGTCAGTTGTTTTTTGGGAGTAAAATAATACATCAAGGATAGTTATAATGTTTAAGTCTAGGTTGCTCATAAATTAACATTATGAAAAGGGGAGGAGCGGAAAGAGGGGTGGGGGGTGCTAATAACAGATCATCTCTTCTGGAAGCTTCTTGCGTCTGCTCTCACTGAAAAATTTGAACTCCAAACTCTGCATTGCTTTGCCGGTCTCTGTTCCAAGTCTGTTTCCGTAATTTGCGGAGTTTGTGTTGGGGATGGCATCACTGAACATATTGGATTTTTCCGGTAACTCAACTTTTTCTTTTGTATTCCCCTGAAAATCAACAAGTGAAAAAAGTAAATAAATAAAAACAAGCAATATAAATCTTTTCCGTTTCGGACAAAGGACATTTTAGAGAATTTTCGTGTACGCAGTATTGGTTTTGATAAATAGAGAGGGAAGTAATCATGTTGAATAACTGTTACAGAAATAAATAATGATTACGCCCCTTTGATTAGCTTTTATTATTTATATTTAAAATATAAGCAAAAACGGTATCTAAGAAACTCTTATATTCAGCCCTCAGAGGTCAGATTGCGAAATGGACTTTTGCTGCACACATGGCAGGCCAAGACCTACAAAATGATATATACATCATGGGTCTAGGACTTATTTATGTTGAGATCTAGGGTGATGACGGATAGACAGACAGACATACAGACAGACTAAACGGGGACAATAAAGCATTTTTTTTTTCGAAAATGCTCTTAAAATGTGTGTATTCTCAATGTGTATGTTCAGATTTTTGAAAAAAAGTAATTTGCTAATATAATACAAAAAGCCTAAAAAAACAACATTTCAAGACAAACATAGCTCGTCTTTTGTGGATATAAAAATGACGTTGCTGAGGTAGCTCCCTGAATGAGCTTTTATTTGAGAACCGCTGCTTGAATATGGTATCATTCTGTCAACACACTTTCTTAACTTACCTTGGAGTCGAACTCTGTTAGAAAGCCCCAGTTAGTTTCCCTGTAGGTAAACAAAAACAAACCAGCTGTAGGCAACTGATTATAATTGCTCTAATTATCATCATGTTGTGTTATTATCAATTATATTTGTACACTGTCGCTCTAATTATCATCATGTTGTGTTATTATCAATTCTTTTTGTACACTTTTGCTCTAATTATCATCATGTTGTGTTATTATCAATTCTATTTGTAAACTGTTGCTCTAATTATCATCATGTTGTGTTATTATCAATTCCATTTGTACACTGTTGCTCTAATTATCATCATGTTGTGTTATTATCAATTCTATTTGTACACTGTTGCTCTAATTATCATCATGTTGTGTTATTATCAATTCTATTTGTACACTGTTGCTCTAATTATCATCATGTTGTGTTATTATCAATTCTATTTGTACACTGTTGCTCTAATTATCATCATGTTGTGTTATTATCAATTATATTTTAACACATTAAATCTTATCCGCAGGACCATATTAAAGCATTGTGCTTTCTCCCAACCTCGGGCAAAGAGGGTTCCTTTCTAAAAATCACTGAAAAGGAATGAAATCTAAAGGTCTCGTATATATTGAATCCATACTCACACATGGCGCATTAAGATGTCCATGTCTTGTGATCCTCTATAACTACTAGGCGGGTATTTCTCAAAGTCATAGCCAAGAGTTGATTTAAAAGGATTGTCCCTACTTCCTTGTAACAAACGGAAGGTGTCTGATTTGTTCTGATTTGTTCTGATTTGTTTTGATTTGTTCTGATTTGTTCTGATTTGTTTGTTGTTTTTTTTTTGCTTTACACCTGTGTTTTTTTCTTTCCCAACGGAGTTAGGAACTCAAGGTTTTATTAATCTATTGTTTATTTGGAGTAAAAAACTTACCAGTTTTTCAAGCATCTCTGTTCCGCGTGAACATTTTCTTTCCATATGACAGACTGTGTGATGGCGTCTGATTTACCCACTTCCTTGGTCAGGGTCTTGGTGGGCTCAGGGGGCGGCACGAAAGGTTTGGGTATACACGACTCATGATATGCACTGTGGGGGTAATGAAAGACCATTCTTTGTTAATATAATATATATAACATTTAATCTTATATATATATATATATATATATATATATAAGATCTGATCCTTGGTCTAAATCTTCACGTCTACCACCTATGAAGCAAGTTATAGGCAAACAAATAATATATGTTTAAATATGAGAACATATTATTAAAATATGGAATCTATCGCATATTAATCAATGTGGGAGAACACGCCATGAGTTGCATAAAGTTAGGATGGTGGATGTTCAATAAGTCCATGCGCTCGAATGTTAACCTGTAGGTCCGAGGTTCGATCCTTGCTAAGAGACTCGTCATTTAAAATTTTGGGTGTAAGTTTCCAAGTCCGCCCTATCTTTTACTGGTACCTGACATTAGTTTTGGGATGAAAGTAAGGCAACAGAATGACCGTCCCATTAGAGGACTGTGGGATGAAATCTCATTCATGCATGTACTTTAGAAAAAAAAAACCAGGAAAGGTATCATATTAAACTGCTGAGCCTACAATGGGCTTCAAACCCGGGATATTCCATATGCTTATTGTATTGCTTCACATTCATCCATCTCTTAATTTTAACTTCATGGGTTTTTTTTCTCAAAGGTGACACAGAAAAAAAAAACTTTTCACATTTTAAATTTAAAACAAAATGAATGTTTGTTACATAAATATAACAATACAACAAATGAAATCAATGCATCTTTAATTTGCTTATAAAGAAGAATTCGGTTAGTGACCACTCCAAATCATTCTGAAAAAAAAAAGTTATCTGGTGGTAATCATACACACACACACACACACACACACAAAGTTTCAATTTGGCTAGCATTTGTGTTATTTCTGAAGGAAAAGAAGAGAAAATCAACGTTAAAATCATGGATGAATGCCGTAGTAGCGTGTGGATCAATCGCTGTCTCTAAAGTGGAACTGTTGTTTTTCTGTTTGCTTGTTTGTTTGTTTGTTTGGTTTGTTTTTATAACCGACGGCGACCCTCTCGTATGTCCCTGGCTATGTCACTGTAAGGGAGCCGGTCCAGGATCTTGCTCTCCATGATGGGGCCGTACACCAGCATGCCCACGCTGAACCCGATGCTGAAGGCGCCGTAATACTGCATGCCCGCGAGCAGGATGTGTTCCCCTGTGGTGGCCACCAGCCTCCTGGCTCGGCCCCGCATGAGGTACGTGGCCACGGCCAGCCCGGCGGCCGCTGGGAGCCCGAAGAACATGATGCCCTCGAATATGATGTCGTTGAGCTTCTCGGCGTCGTTTTTGGGCGGCAGCATGTTGATGAAAGAGAGTTGCGAGCGTTGTGGGTCAACAAGCTAATGAAGAACTGTGTCAAACCTTATTCGAGTCAATTAGGCAAATAAAATGATAATTAATTTTCGATCGTTCAGTTGTCTTCTTTATTTATTTATTGTATGTTGCAATAACTTGTCTGCTGGATTGGTTTTTTGTTTGAGTTTTATTTAGTTTCTTTGCAACAACATGGGTGTCAGAGCGGAGAATGAGTTACCGGAAGTTGCATCAATTTGTCAACAAAAGAAATTTAACTTCCTGTGATTGTTAATAAAAATATGAATGTAAAAAAAAACAGTAATACAAAATATGTAAAATTTTTTTTTAATTATCTCTTATTAAAATGCACTAAATTATTTTTAGTAAAAATATATGCGTTAGTACCCATCTAGATACAGAGATTATCTATTTATTTATTGCTTCATATCCACAAATGTAAAGACATACATGTTGATCACTTTAGCCTTTAATTTTAGCAATAATAGATTAAATAAATATGCATGATATTAAATGAACATGTGTGGTATTAATGGTATATGTATTTTTGTATTACTTTTAAGTACATTTTAATAAAAAACTTATTTTAATTTTATATATATATATATATATATATATTTATATATATATATATATATATTATTGATCACTGTAAGTAAAGAATAAGTGAATTCATTTAGCAAGTATATACAAGACTAAAACAGCACTATATCGCACTCTTCTGCACCGTTGCTATGCATAGTATTTATTTTGACAAGAAAATCTCAAGACATTCGTTCCCTTTATAAACATTATTAGAAAAAGGTTTAAAACAGAATTACAAGATCTAATGACACACATAAACACCAGGCACGCCGAGAGGGGGGGCAGGTGGGGTCTTTGTCAGGGGGCCCGCATCTGTAAAGGGGCCCGGCCGCCCCGACCGTGTCAATTTTTTCACGACTCATTGTTTATTAAGGGGCCCGCAATGATGTTCTGCCCTGGGGCCCTTGTTGGCTCTCGGCGCCCCTGATAAACACACACACACACACAGAAAGTGACACAAATAAAAGGTTTATTTAAAAAATAACGTTTTAAACTTGAAATATGGCCGTGAAATGTTATTCCCTGAACTTTGAACCCCAACATATCCTTAATATAACGCGTATTGGACTAGTACAATACGCTCATGCAGTAGATGCGCAATTTTCGAAATGCAAGTAAAACCATATAAATAACGACGTCTTTAGATATATATATACAAGGCATGTGTTCTCAGCACTCTACTATATGGCAGCGAAACCTGGACTACCTATACCATACTATCTATATATATATATATGAGTAAAAATGTCTCTAAATATGTAGACAATAACATTGTGAAACATGTGATCATTGTAAAAAAAAACAGAGCTTCTATCTATTGATCCCACCTGATCCCACCTGATCCTTAATTTTTTAATATTTTCACCATGACTATGATCATGACAACTCTTGCCCAATTTCACACCATTTTGAAACGATGCATCAGGAGCGGCACACAGTGGTGGCGGCACTTGATGTCGTTGCCCCACGCCTGGCGCAGTTGATACTAAAAGGGGTTGACCAGTTCCTTCCCTTGGAGAGGAGGGGCACCAGAAGCTTGGAATTTAATTTTCCCTTTACTTTAAGAAAACTAAATGTTCGTTCCAGGCCGTGAATACGGCCCTGAACCTAAGCCCCGCAAGTGACAACCTCTATAAGCCCCGCATGTGACAAACTCTCAAGGCCCCGCAAGTGACACTTTCACTAGGCCCCGCATGTGACAAAATCTATAAGCCCCGCATGTGACACTCTCACTAGGTCCCGCATGTGACAAAATTTATAAGCCCCGCATGTGACACTCTCACTAGGCCCCGCATGTGACAAACTCTATATGCCCCGCATGTGACACTCTCACTAGGCCCCGCATGTGACAAACTCTATAAGCCCCGCATGTGACAAACTCTATAAGCCCCGCATGTGACAAACTCTATAAGCCCCGCATGTGACACTTTCACTAGGCCCCGCATGTGACAAACTCTATAAGCCCCGCATGTGACAAACTCTCTAAGCCCCGCATGTGACAAACTCTATAAGCCCCGCATGTGACACTCTCACTAGGCCCTGCAAGTGACAAACTCTCTAAGCCCCGACTGTGACAAACTCTATAAGCCCCGCAAGTGACAAACTCTCTAAGCGCCGCATGTGACACTCTCACTAGGCCCGCATGTGACAAACTCTCTAAGCCCCGCATGTGACAAACTCTCTAAGCCCAACATGTGACAAACTCTATAACCCCCGCATGTGACAAACTCTCTAGGCCCCGCAAGTGACACTTTCACTAGGCCCCCGAATGTGACACTTTCACTAGGCCCCCGAATGTGACACTTTCACTAGGCCCAGCGTGCTACTAAGGCCGACTGTGACCCACAACTCCATGGATTCAAATTATTTTGTCATGTAGCTAAGCTTACCTGAAGTAAAAAAAAACAATGCCCATTAAAATGGTGTCTAGAATGCAGATTTTAGAACCGCTTGCTGCTATTTGTTCATTGTATGCGGATATCATTTGAAACTATTTATTTTAATTTCTATGTTATTACTTTAACAATTTGTTTTACTAAATCTTGTAAATTGACAATGAAATTTAGAATATTTCTCTTCGGCCTCATGCGTACCTTTTTTTCTGTCGCCTTACGCCCGCATTTAACAATCGACCTAGGCCCGTTATTGAATCTCGCCTTAGGCCCTAGCTTATTTTGTGTTTGGCTTGTTTTTTAAGGGGACAGATTCACAGTTGACCTAGGTACCCAGGTTCTATCTAGGGGTGAGAATTAAGTGAATTTTTCCAGGTACACTTAAAGTTGTTTGAAAGTCCTCCCAGCTTTAAATGGGTACCTGACAGCACTTGACATTAGTTAGGGAAGTAAAGGCGGCTGGGCGTAGTGCTAACCACGCAATCCCTTAACATGCCGTGGTTACAGAAACAAATGCATTCTACCTTTCATCTGATCCATTGGCCCCGACTTAAGGGCTAAGGGCACTTTGCGTTTTTAGTATTTTCTAAGGCTACGTCATAAAGAGTATGAAAATAAAATGTCTAGGCTTATAGACTAACAAGAAAAAAAGAAAGATAAAAAGAAAATGAAATAGAAGAGAGAGAGAGAGAGAGAGGAAGGAGAGAGAGGAAGTAGGATAAAGAAAGAAAGAAAGAGAGAGAGAGAAGGAGAGAGAAAGAGATTGAGAAAAATAGAGATTATGGACAGACGGATTACTGAAAATATAAAAGAGAGAAAAATAAACAGGTAGATTGTTGGTTAGGGTTTGATAGAGTTTAACACTGTAATATTTCTATGCATGGTAGTGAAGGAATAACCCAGGAAGAGCTTCCAGAGAGAGAAAGGCGAAAGAATGTTTTAAAATATTGAATAAAAAATAATAATAACAAGGGAGTTCAAGAAAATGTTCAACAATTAAAAAAAAATGGTACAAGAAAAATAAGTGATTCAACAAACCTCTAAACCTGATGAAGTAGTTTTAAAATCTTAAACTAAGTTAATAATAGCCGAACACAGAATAAAAAGTTGAAATTACTTTAATAAAATTTTGACCAAAAAAAAAAACAAATGTTGATAATAGTTGTCGTAATAATTAATAATAAAATCTAATGATAATACTGTTGTTGTCTTTCACATTCAACAAAAATTTAAAATTTTCTTTTTTTTTTTTTTTAAATTAACATAAAATGTTGACACATCATGTAAATCATATTAGTGAAATTAAATTACCATACAGTGTTGACACATCATGTAAATCATATAAGTGAAATTAAATTAGCATACAGTGTTGACACATCGTGTAAATTGTACTTATTAGTGAAATAAAAAAAAACTTTTGAGAAGAAATTAATAATATACTTTATATATTTCAATAATTGCAATTTTTTAAAACAGATCTATTCAGTAGACCTATTCAGTAATACATGTATTTAAAAATAAACAATTTATTCATCATTTTTAATCATTTCGATTGACAATAATTATTCAGAAAAATAATTCCTCCATTCAGCAAATCTTGTCTAAGTTAATTTATGTATAAACATGTATTTATTTTTTGATGGCAGGAAATAAAAACAAGAACTATCAAATCATTATGTGAGTGAAAAACGATAAAATGTTCGTTGTCAACAATTTCATGTTTTTTTAATTGTCATCTGAAGAGGAACTTCTATAAATGATCTTCTTCATCAATTGCTGTATTGTAGATGAACTTATCAAGTAGCCAAGGCCGATGCCCATGTTGAACGCCATGAATTGTTTAATTCCAGAACTGAAGAAAAACAGGCTAGTTTTCATCAACAAAGCCCTTGCAAAGATGACATAGATGGCCAGTGATGTGTTAAGTATTTGAAACTGTCTGCCGGTGACAGGTTTTGAGTCTTTCTTGAATGATAACATGGCACAAATAGTGAATGAAAAAATACCACAGATTCCTTTTAAAGTACTGTTTCACCAGAAAATAGTTGTTGTTGATTTTTTTTTTTTTTTTTTTTTTTTTTTGTTTTTTTTTTTTTTTTGCAAATATATGTTATATAAAATTCAAATGATAACAATTTTAAAAAGGTTTATGCCGGAAATCTTATCAGTCAAAATATAAACAATCACATAAAAAAAATGATGCAGTCTAATGAAACGAAACAAAGACTCGAATATCGTTTTGAAATGAAAATAATTATCAGTGCAACAGGAATTAAGATTGTTTGCGAAAAATAAAAAAAACACAAAATATTAACTTTAACAACTAAGACGATTCTTATAATTTATTTCAATCTGTCAATGTCAAATATCTTTCCGGGAATTTTTTTTTTTAAATTTTCGCTAGAAAACATAAGTCAGATATTTTCGTCACATAAGAAGGAAAGTTAATAACTGGAAATAAAACAATGACTTAACTGTTGGATATCACATGAATAAAGAGATAGTGCATATAATGTACACAACAGGGGCGTTTTTTATGGTTAGAGGACATATACAGCAGTCTAGGGCCCTCAATTTTATGGCTAGAGGACATATACAGCAGTCTAGGGCCCTCAATTTTATGGCTAGAGGACATATACAGCAGTCTAGGGCCCTCAATTTTATGGCTAGAGGACATATACTGCTGTCTAGGGCCCTCAATTTTATGGCTAGAGGACATATACAGCAGTCTAGGGCCCTCAATTTTATGGCTAGAGGACATATACAGCAGTCTAGGGCCCTCAATTTTATGGCTAGAGGACATATACAGCAGTCTAGGGCCTTCAATTTTATGGCTAGAGGACATATACAGCAGTCTAGGGCCCTCAATTTTATGGCTAGAGGACATATACTGCTGTCTAGGGCCCTCAATTTTATGGTTAGAGGACATATACAGCAGTCTAGGGCCCTCAATTTTATGGCTAGAGGACATATACTGCTGTCTAGGGCCCTCAATTTTATGGCTAGATGACATATACTGCTGTCTAGGGCCCTTAATTTTATGGTTAGAGGACATATACAGCTGTCTAGGGCCCTCATTTTTATGGTTAGAGGACATATACAGCTGTCTAGGGCCCTCAATTTCATGGCTAGAGGACATAAACAGCTGTCTAGGGCCCTCAATTTTATGGCTAGAGGACATATAAAGCTGTCTAGGGCCCTCAATTTTATGGCTAGAGGACATATACAGCTGTCTAGGGCCCTCAATTTCAGGGGTAAGGGACATATACAGCTGTCTAGGGCCCTCAACTTTATGGTTAGAGGACATATACAGCTGTCTAGGGCCCTCAATTTTAGGGGTAGAGGACATATACAGCTGTCTAGGGCCCTCAATTTTTTGGCTAGAGGACATATACAGCTGTCTAGGGCCCTCAATTTTAGGGGTAGGGGACATATATATGTCCCGAAACATTTTTCTCGCAAGACCAGTCAATGTTCTATAATTTCACCGCTGCCCGATGGGAAAGTCATACAATCCCGAGAGAAATATATAACAGTAAATAAAATGGATAAAATTTAATGTATCTCGGGCGGCCCAGAATCATTTGTTCCACCGACCGGTACCGGACCGTTGGTAACTATCTTCAGTTATTTTGACAAACTGTTTATTAGGGATTTAGTTTTCATCTGTAAAGATCGTACAAAACTTTCCTCATAACTGAGTGTATTTAAACATTTCACATTATCAATTCAGTAAAGCAAGAAACAGTGTAACAGATTGATGTAAGGTATCTACATACAAAACTTACCTTCTATTAGCATAAGAAAATAGTAGTCCAGTAGTATGGTGCTCCATTATGTCAAAATGACGACAAAAAAAGCTCAAGTTGGTAAACTATTGCTTGAAAATTAGCCTACTTTTTTCTTATCAAACTTTCTGGATAATTCAACTATTTGACTAAATTTACATTATGTATTGCAAAGTCAGCTCCTTCTTTAGTGTCCAATTGAAACTAAAGATGTAAATACTTAAACAACCTAATTCATAAAAAAAGAGACAGACATTAAGCCATCAAGTTAACGGCCATTGTGTGCGAGTCTTTTTTGTTCATCTTGGGCTGCAAGTTTAATTTTCTTTTCAGACTAGGCCCTGGTGCCGTTTCGAGGTCTTAGGGAGGTTTGCCTCGGGCAGAGACTTCAAATATATGACCGGGGGGGGGGGTCATGGGCTAAAGTACCCGAGGGGTCCTCTTGGAACCAAATTTAAATAGAAATTTATACCGGAAGGAGGGGAAGAGGACGCTTGTCAAAGAAGACCAAATGGGTTTGTCTAGTTTCGCCTGTCCAGAAGAAGGATCTGACAGGGTCTGGTTGAGTCCCTTTCCTAAATATTGAGGTGACTTTGCAAAAAAAAAATAAAAAGGATTCGAAAAATTTAATATACAACTACACTAGTCGATACCTGAACGGTACAACTACACTAGTCGATACCTGAACATTACAACTACAGTAGTCGATACCTGAACAATACAACTACACTAGTCGATACCTGAACATTACAACTACACTAGTCGATACCTGAACATTACTACTACAGTAGTCGATACCTGAACAATACAACTACACTAGTCGATACCTAAACAATACAACTATACTAGTCGATACCTGAACAATACAACTATACTAGTCGATACCTGAACATTACAACTACAGTACTTTGAAATTATTTTCACAAGAGAGTCAAAGAGCGCTAGACAAAATATTAAATGACGGGTTTATATTTTCTAGTCTAGTCCACGCTCATTGTTTTGATTTATATTCTATCCCCACCCCCTTTCCCCTTCCTTTCACTATTTCCTATTAAATAGTTGTTCGACCCCTATAATTATTATATCATTATTCAAACTAAATTAACATTTCCTATTTGGCTGTCAACCAGTTTTAGTCCATTAGTTTCATATCCATCAAACTCAGAGAATGCACGCACAAACACAAACACCTTTTTGAACCGATTGAAACATTTTCCCAACCTTACAGCAAGTAACACAAGAAACCATAGAAAAAAAGGAATCAGAAGTAATCAATATCGAACGCACTTGGCTGACAAGTGACCATAACCTGTTTGGTCCGATATAGTTATAAGGTTAGCGGCATGGCACGCTTTGAAACGACGCATGGAAGTTCTATTTTTAGAAATCGAGAACGATAACTCCGTTGCTATGCGGCGACTGTCAACAAATTAGGCTCTCTATGCTAGAAAAAAAAAAGAAAAGAGGGGCAATGGCATAGGCATTGTTTTGAGAGTCGTACGTATGGATAGGAGAACTGGGCTGCTGTCCCTTCCCCTCCCCCCCAACTACCACCACCGCTACAAAAGTTAATATAGTGTTTAGCGGGGTCCTTTAGAATAAATCCCATAACATTTATCATATACTAGAAAGTGTTCAACTATTTAAAAAATTCTCTAATAATGACTTTAAAAAAATGCCGCAATCTTGTAAGTTTCGATTTTAATTAGGTTGCATCTAAATTTTAATATTGATACATATAGCGAAATAACACAAAAGTGGTGGTTTTCTAAAATGTCAATGTAAACTGAAGATGCACATTCGGTATAATTTATATTCAGCGGCGTACATCATATGAAGTTTTCTTTTTAATGATGTTCTAATTAAAACTTCATGAGTCTCAGACTGAACGCCACAATTAGGGACAATACGGGGAAACCGGGACATTATGGGGACACCGGAACATTACGGGGCACCGCGAAACTACGGGGACACCGGGATACTACGGAGACACCGAGACATTACGGGGACACCGCGATACTACGGGACATCGGAACATTACGGGGACACCGGGACATTAGGCGACACCGCGACACTACGGGGACACCGGAACATTACAGAGACACTGGGGCGAGATATACAAAAACTGGCTTCAATGAGACGTCTGGTCATTGCTACGTAGCATAGAGTGACAGTCTGTGTTTTGTGTGTGTGTAGGTTTGACCAAAGCGTCTTGTTTAAAAGTTGTTCTTTTTGTTTTCGTATTTACTGTTATATAGGCGGATTTCATATATCTCACCCATATTGAGATGTATCAATCTAATAGAAAATGGCCAAATAAAATTTGAAAAAAAAAATTTTCGTCACTTTGAATTTGTACTAAGTGAAACTGATAAATAATACAGTGCACAATAGTCATACCTTTTTTTAGTTGCGAACATATAACTTGTACCCTCTGCCATTTTGTCTGGGGTGTGGTGTCGAACTGTACACAAGATCTATAATCCAACGAGTTTAATCCAATAAGTCGTCAATAGATTTTTATGTAGTAATCCTACGTTATCTGTAAATTAGCAAAAAAAAAATAATTGCATATAATCACCTTTACCCTATTTATGTATGCCTTAAATTGCTTCATGTGTACAAATATTTTGTTTTTAAAATATGAAGCATGTGGTCGTTGTGCCAGCCACACCAGCCCTTTGTTATGCCTTGGCTACAGAAAGATTTCATCGTCCCCGATGGAAAAGGCAACTTACTTTACTTAACTTTACTAAAGGAAGCTTTTAGAGCCATAGTGGCCTAACCCAGTGGTCCGCAAACCCAGGGCCGCGGACCGGTACCGGTCCGTAGATCAAGTGGATCGGACCGCCCAGTTAACATTCAATTATTTCCTTTTGATTTATTGTGGTGTATTTCTCACGGAATTGCGCGATTTTCCACGGACGAGAAGTTGAGCGGGAGCTGAGCGGCTGTGAGTGACAGTAACATTGTAAATCATAGCAGCCTAAAATATAAACAATCAACGTACCCCCCCCTCCAACTCCTTCCCCCAGCGGGCCGCGGTAAAATTATCCCACGTCGACCGGTCCGCAGCAAGAAAAAAGTTGAGGAGACCACTGACCTGACCCACTTGTCTGGCTTAAAACGCTTCATAAGTATAACCAGGCCCGGACTAAGGTGGGTGCTATTAATGACGTATGCATTTATTCTGAGAAAAAGTCCAGCGTCAAATCCCGCACCCAGCAATAAAAAACAAACAAAAAACAAAGACGTTTTCTGCGCTCTGACATCAGGAACCGTCCTGTCTTTTTCCGGCCCTGTATATATATATCTATATTTCAGTATGTATATTGGGGACTCTAGGCAGATTCCTAATTTGTCTATATAAAAAAGACCCAGTCTGTTATTGAAAAGAGTATTAAACAGAGATGTACCAATTACTGACCATGCCGGAACATTTATTTCAAGTATTGTAAGTATTGGAGTCACTATCTACTTTGTCAGTTTAAAGTAGAGGGGTTGGTGCAGATAATAACATAGCACGATTGTGAAGCTTGAGTTACTCGCTGAGGTAGGTATGTGCTCCACCTGGGATTAATGTAGGTTATATAACATACACGCACATACACACAATTCAAAAACGTCATTGATCTTTCTTACACGTTGACACGTATTACATAAACATAACAAAATTCACAGGTTATTGTTTTGGTTGTTAATCTACTTATATATGTGTAATTCATTTATCTAATTGTTATACAGCAAAGTTAAAGCCAATCGATAAGACGCCTACTGTGTTATTACGGTGATCAAGATCAGTGGCTGTCAAACTATTTCGCTTTGTGACCACCGGAGATACAGCGAAGACTTCAACCATGACCTGAAATATCAATATGTCGTCAACGGAGATCGTACCAGGGACCCTCATATCGATAGTCGAGCGCCAAACCACACGACCATCCGTTTTGTTTTTGAGACCCCGTCTGTAAAACTACAATAAATGTTAAGAATAAAGTGACATCAATAGCATAAATAGATTTCCACCTATACATTTTTTTTAGATGTACAGACTTTTGATAATGCAGCATATGATATAGAGAAATGGGATTGTCCATTGTGCATAAATATAGTTTCAACTATTTAATTGCTAATTTTGTTAAGATTCACCTGATATTAGTCCGCAACACACACTTTTAGAACCACTGATATTCTCATGAGTCATGGAGTCATTGACATTAAACATTCAAAATTTGACAATTCATGCCTGATGACTGTGTAAATGTCTGTAAGTCTAAATTACTTAATTTACCTGCACGCCTACAGAGTGATGACGTAAACATGTAAGAACCAGATAAAAATCAATCAAGCCAAGATTCAGGAAACAACTTTCACGTTGGAGTGTTAAAAACTCTTCAAATGGCATGGTGAAGAAAAAAATCCTCTTGCTGAGCTCAGTATGTTTTTGACATTTTTAATACAATGAAACATACAATACTGGCCAGTAAATGAGTAAAATCAATTCATTAATTCACTGCTGTCGGAAACTAACATTACTTTGGACTTGTGTGTTTTTATGTTGGTGTATGTGTGAATAAAACACTGTGTTTTTGTGTGTGACATAAATATCTATTTACAGCACATTCTAATGACTATCGATTAATTCCCAATTATTCAGCCTAGAAGGTCCGTGATAAACGAATTAACTTAATCTCCAGTCACTTCACGGACAAACACAGGTATTGTCCACATACCGTGTAACTCATTCGGTTGTCTGGCCTCGCTTCGGCTTTGTTTTATTAATCAGCGACATCACGCTGTGTGCTAAGTAACATGGGGTTTAACTCCCACCTTTATATTTATTACCTCCCATGATATCGATTAGGCCCGTTGCCTGCCAATCTTTTTTTTATTGACAAGATAATCAATGAAATAATCGATACGTGAAGATCAATCACTGTGAAGAACATACAGTCGATAAAGCTAGGTATGTGTGGGGAACTGAAAAAGGTGGAGGTAAAAACGGTTATAAACCCAGTACGAAGTGACACACTAGTACGCTTATCCAACAGCAAGTGAATGATATATATAGAAACAGTGTACATGAGACGATGGTGTAGCGGACTTTGGATCAAAAAAAGATGTCCGGTGGTCGCGACAAATGCATAATCCCGATTCTGCAACAGAACTTGATTGCAGAGAAGTAATCTATATGTTTTAAGTCAGCAAAACAGGAATCAGCGCAGACTGATTCATAGAATCAATCATGCTTAGTTCTTTGTTTGTTTGATTACTATCAGTGGTTGTGGTAAAGACTAGAAATTACATTCAACAGTACGCCTCAATTTCAAGAAAGTTACGTACATTTAAATTTTGTCATTTAATTCAAAAAGTTTTACTCTATTTATTTATATTGTTTTTACGTCTCAGACGATCATCTGGAACAGGGTTAATCCAAAACAGAACAAAAAATAAGAACAGCTTTAGATACTTCAATCATTGTGCATTTTTACAATCAGTAAATCTTGACATTCTTAGTTGGACACATAGGTGGTATTGTTGAGGTTATGTTTGTGAGACATAATGTAAACACAGACTATGTACATAGAAATTTAACGGTCAGATATCAGCCAGACCTATATGTCACAGCACCAGATCCCTGTGCTGTACGGAACCCTGTAATTTAAATTCATGTGGCACAGACCTGCACAGCCACTAAAGATATATAGCAGCCTACCAGTCCTATATCTTGTTTACTGGGGCATCAGTAAGCTACTCAAGAGACCTATGTACGGCTGTGACCTATGTACAACACGAGACCAATGTACAGCCCAAGACCAATGTACGGCCCAAGACCTATGTACAGCACGAGACCTATATGTGCAACACAGTGACCATGTGCATTTCTAGATCTATATTTGCTTACATAGAACCCTAGCCCTTGTACAGCACGAGACCCCTATGTACAGCACCCGGACCTATGTGCAGGCGAGACATGTGCATTTGAGACTATGCACAGCTGCTGTCCTGCTGATTTGCACCGAGACTATGTCACATGCTGTGACCTATGTACATTACGAGACCTATGTACAAGCACAGAGACCTATGTCGCCCCTTGAGATCTATGTACAGCACGAGACCTATGTACCTTTGAGACCTATGTACAGCACGAGACCTATGCACAGCCCGAGACCTATGTCGGCCAGAGATCTATATTACCTTTGAGACCTATGTACAGGACAGAGGACCTATGTACAGCACGAGACCTATGTTAGCACGAGACCTATGT
>JAGDYQ010000089.1:2070192-2209192 GCA_021962125.1 Bulinus truncatus
GGATCAATTGCCAGCACCCCTCGCAGGATAAATAATTTTATTGGATGGAATAAATAATAATGACTAAAAATTGTCTAAATTACGTAAAAGAAATGTTCGTTTTATAATGCCTTGAGGTATCAAATTTTTGGGAAATGTTTTACGCTGAAAAGTCTAAGAAAGCCAAGGTCGTCGTTTGCCTAGGGAGTCTAGGGGGGTAACGTTTTTTTTTTTAAAGAAAACAGCCGAACCTCTAAAAAATTCGCTGAATTTTTTTTATGGACTTTGATTATTATAAAATATTGAAGACGAAAAAACCCCCATGGTGGGGGGGGGGGTGGGGAGCAGCCAATCAGTCAAACTTTCTTCCCCTCCTACCCGAAATGACACCCCCCGACAATCAACTAACAGAAAACAAGACATATATTGTTCATTTTTTTTTTAAAGAACGAAAAGAAACCGTTTTCATAGGTAAGTGTTTATATTAGTATATTACGATTCATTGATGTCCACGTTATCCAAGTTTAAGGGGTGAAACTGAATTGAAGTTTGGGTCACTTAAAAATTACCATGACATCAAACCCTTGACATTTACACCATGACATCATACCATGACATCAACACCATTACATCCCCCCACCTTGACAGCAACACATTGGCACCAAAACCATGACATCCACATTTTGACATAAACAACACGTTGTCCACATCTTGACATTACCTGCTAAAATGACCACGATTCCTGTGATGAAGAGTATCTCTCCCGTCAGCACATTGAAAGAGCCAAGTGGGGAGAGTGAGCCATGCACACCTGTGTAGGTGCAACAGATGGATTCAATCACTGATTATAGATTTAAATATAATTTCTGATAACACATTCATAGAGTTCTCTGATTCTTACTCAAAGGCTTCGTCACAACAGTAGTTTCACAAGTTGGGTGCAAGTGGGCCACCAATTATATTTGTGTGTGTATGTGTGTGTGTCACCAACTATGTGTGTGTGTCACCAACTTTGTGTGTGTGTCACCAACTGTGTGAGTGTGAGATTGCCTATTGTGTCTGTGCGCATAAAAATCATGTGTGTGGTCGAAATATCTCCTACTGCCAGGGGTTGCCTCTGGACTATAGAGAACACGACCACGAGAGTGAGAGAAACGAGAGCTAGACCACTGGTCCATTGAGTAGGAGGTCAGTTGATCGAGACGAGTTGACTGGTCATATGGGGACTGGATGTTTTTTTTTGTGTTGATACTTTTCTGTTATGGATGCTTCTATTTCTTGGTGCCTTGTTCAGTGGCCATAAAGCTACCCGTCCTTTCCAGGACGACAGCCAGTGTTTCTTTATAATTAAACTCGATGTTTTTTATCCGTATAGTGTTCATTGATTACACTGGGCAACAGCCAAAAAATCGTCAGGGGTTTTTCAACTGATTTAGACTAATTTTGGTGTTCTGAGTCCGAATATCACATTGATTTGGCTTGGTCAGGTCAACTTCTTGAGATACATGACCTACATGATCTACATGACGAGCTATACGTATTCTAATATCAGGGGTTCTGAGTTCAATCATTTCTCTAAATTAGCTGCATAAAAATTAGCAGCAAAATAATCACACTGAAAAAAAAAAAAGAGATAATTTTATTTTATTTATAAATATATCCATCTGGATTTTCACTTGATTATTTAATGTATCAGCACTTGATTTGAACGAATGAATTTGAACACGTTGACTTTTATTTCTTGAGTAAAACGGAAAAAATCGTCAGCTGATGATCCGCAAAAAATGTGATTTTTTACAAAAAAAATCCTGACCTGATTGAGCGAAACCAAGGTCATTTTCGGACTCAGAGCATCAAAATTAGTCTAATTCAACTGGAAAACCCTGAACGATTTTCAAAAAAATATTTGTTTGTTGTCCAGTGTTATTGTTTATTTCCTGGTTATTGACTTACACTGCTCAGTAGGTGAAAATACACAACGACTGCCCATGGTGCGCAGCCATACTCCTATTGATGTCGGTTTGCGATAGGAGGATCTCATGGCCCCATTCTACACCTTATACGTAGCGATACGAGAATAACGGCCCTAGGAGCCCCCAAGAGTATCTATCACCCTAACATAAATTTGTTTTAAACAATTTTGGTCATGCCCTCTGAGGGAAGGGCATCAGTGTTTCTTAGGGAACCGTTTTTTACTATATAATCTATATTAATAACGTACTGATACATTACACGAAAATGCGCAAACACGTCCCGTGTCCAGAATGGAACAGGCTTAAGATGCTGTTTTTTTTTTCTGTTCCCCATCCAGCCCCCGTTTCCGATTAATTTCCCCGTTCTTTCCCTTAACCACTGGACACTTGACCTCTTATTTTGCACGTGACGGATCCGTACTGGCAGCAGTCGTCCGTGTAGGCCATGTGGACCTCCAACAACAGCGAGGTGACGTAGAAGTTCCTCGAGATGCAGTTTCGGGTGATGTCCCACAAAGGCTGCTGCAGCAGCTGCATGGTCAAACTCGGAGACTTCAGGTAGAAGGTGCATAGCTCGATGGAAACTTCCCGGCCGATAATGGCCTCGGCCGTGCAGTAGCTAATGTTGACAGGGCGGCCGTCAACGGTGACGACCAACAAGGGAAGAGCTGGGGGAAGAAGTGGTGGACGTGAATCAAAAGGTGGGGGGACGGGGGCACATTAGAAATCAATGTGAGTAAATAAAATAAAGAGGAGATTTCAATTCAGTGTGATGTTGTGACAAATGTCTACGTTAAATTGTTTCCAATTATTTGTTACCAGTGATTGCTCAGGCTAAAATTAAGTATCTATCTAATCTAATCTAATCTAATCTAATCTAATCTAATCTATCTATCTATCTATCTAGTCTATCTAGTCTATCTAGTCTATCTAGTCTATCTAGTCTATCCATCCATCCATCCATCCATCCATCCATCCATCCATCCATCCATCCATCCATCCATCCATCCATCCATCTATCTATCTATCTATCTATCTATCTATCTATCTGTCTATCTATCTATCTATCTATATATATTACCTAACGATCGATTCATCCATCCCTCTAAGAATCAGTCCGTCCGTCCATCCTTTTGTTAGTATGTCTGGCTATCTTCAATCTACTTCTAATGTTGGGTTTAAATTTGTTTATTTTTCATGGCAAATGAGCTCACTGTTCAGTGCTTTAAGCATATTATCTATACATTTATGGCCTTGACTCAGGCAACCACACAATAATCGACTTTTGTCAACACAACAGTCACTGGACTCTACTCACGGTGGACTCTAATGACCTGATCGGAGATGAAGTCCGCAGGGGTGCCCGGTACCCTGACCGACACCATCAGCCTAGTATTGTTCATCTCCGGTAAAATTGTCAAATCAAAGTACAACCTGTAGTACATGAATTTCTGGGAGTCGAGGCGCCACCTGCACTGGCCGTGCTCGCTGTTCTCTGCCGACCAATCAAAAACGCAGATCTGTGGCGGGAAAACATGTACATGACGTCATTTACCATTAAAAAAATAAACGAAAAAAAAAACAACAACAACCGAAAATACCCAGAAAAAAGAACTGTTAAAAAAAAACATTTCAAAGAAAGTTTGTTTTCTTAAATTTTCGAAAGATTTTTTTTTACTAAACTCTAGCAGAGAAATTTGTATTCTCTATGACAAAAGAAATACATGAAGTCTGAGGTTAAACATTGTTGAAAGACGGCGCTATTTCTCGCAAATTTGTTACTTTAGGTATACCTTTGCTTTTTTGTTAAATACATGCTACGCCCTTGTAATATTTCCTATAATGATCATAATTTCAGTGGCATTTACTTAGCGAAATGAGCCATGACGAAGAAGGATGTTTTTTTTCTTTAATTTTCATGCTTAGTTGTAGATTATATCTCCTAGGCTATAACTTTAGTTCCTATGTTGTACATTAATCTCCTAGGCTCGAACGATAGTTCCTACGTTAATATTCAAACTGTTATAAATACGCTTCACCAAAAAAGTAAATACATACTAATCCATTATGTAATGAGCATTAAATTATTTACATTGCCAGTGATTGGATGGAGGGGGTTATTTGTGGAGGAGGCAGTGTGTACCTGCCCCTTCCCTGCCCAAAAGATCCATGATTTTTTAAAACGCATATTAAATGAATGGTAAATGTGTTGACCACGAAAACGTCATTGTTAGTCAGGGGCGTCATTAGTGGGAAAGGAATGGGGCGGGGGAAAGGAATGGGGCAGGGGGAGGGGGAAGGAATGGGGCAGGGAGGAAAGAAATGGGGCAGGGGAAAACGTACATAAGAAAACCGCCAAAAACTCTTTCAGAAAACATTCCTGGTAAGTAAAGTTGGAAGGAAAAATGAGTTTTTTTAATTTCCTTTTTAAAATGTGTGAGCTATTTGGCGCAATGACATAATATAACATTTTGAAAGCCAAAGTCAAATGTCCGCCCAAAATGTTGACGAGTGCCTGCCAGCCAATCCGCCATTACCCTGCACCGACCGCCCCCCCCCCCGCCACTCCTAGCCGTACCCGAAATGACGCTTGTAGTAGCAATGTCTGTCAAGACTGAAACGTAATTTACTATTTACAAGTTTCCGCCTCTGGTAGTTCTCCGTCACCCAGTACATCTCCAGCTCCGGATACCGGGACATTTTGCCTATCGGGGATATGTAGAATGTGTAAACAAGCATGTCTCTCAGAGCGATGTAAGTGTCATAACACTTGGGACGAGAGTGCTGCTCTACGACGAGCTGAAGCAGATTCGGGAAATGAATTTCTAAAAGAAGAAACAATGGAGAGATGTCATTGGTCGTTAGTTTCATTAATATTACCAAAGAAATAAGGGGGATATCAAAGATCTTTTAGTTTAAGAAATTTATATCAATTTTAATCTTGAGTCGATGTTTCTAGGCAGCCACTTTGGATTGTTTACACTCGCGAAACGCGGAAAAAATCTGCAAGAAGCAATGCCGCGAAATTTCTCTGCACCGCCGCGGAAATTCTCTGCGGTTTGAGCATCTCCATATAAATACATTGCCGCAATAGAGGGGTGAATTTCAACGAGCTACCTAGATACGCGAAATTCGCCTTTGTCTGTGCGTACTTTTAAAGCATATATAGATTCTAGATGCTTAAAAAAGAAAAAAAAATTTTTTTATCGTATATAGATATATCTATATCTATATCTATATATATATATATATATATATATATATATATATATATGTAAGGTATTAACATAGTTGATAAAAGTAAAAAGTATATAGCAAAGTAAACTGGAAAAATAAAAGTGTAGCCGATAAGATAAATGAAAAATTAAACACAGAAAAACAAAAGTAAAAACAAACAAAAAATAATCAAGCTAACCAGGTAACAAATAGAAAAAAAAATTATTACTTAAAATATGTGATACTGAAAATATGTGATACTGTAAATATGTGATACTGCAAATATGTGATACTGAAAATATGTGATACTGAAAATATGTGATACTGAAAATATGTGATGCTGCAAATATGTGATACTGTAAATATGTGATACTGAAAATATGTGATACTGTAAATATGTGATACTGCAAATATGTGATACTGAAAATATGTGATACTGAAAATATGTGATACTGAAAATATGTGATACTGAAAATATGTTATACTGCAAATATGTGATACTGAAAATATGTGATACTGAAAATATGTGATACTGAAAATATGTGATACTGAAAATATGTGATACTGAAAATATGTGATACTGAAATTACTTGATACTGGAAATATGAAATATGGAAATCGACATGTGAATTTCATACAGTGTATTCAATGTATTAAAAAAAACGAAAACACACACAACACTCAAACACACAACATAAAAATTAAACATATAATAATATTAATATCTCATTTTAGGTCAGCGCCATTGTGATGGACAGTTGGGGCACACTCATGACACATAATTCAATCAAAATATTAACTTGGGGTTCATTATGTTTTTTTGAATATCCGCCAACATTGAGCTCACATTTTGGCAGTACGTCCGGAACAAAAGAAGGGATTTAGAGCTATAGATTAGAATAAATTAAGCTAAACCGCACGTAATTGAACTGCGAGCAGTAGCTTTTCCGACACATATTTTTGAATATTTTAATTGGCTTATTGAAAAAAATGTGTTAACTCTCTAGGCAAGGAGATACACCTGGTGTAGACGAATGAAAATACGAATAACGATCTTGTACATTTTTTGTATCAAGTTTTCAACTCGGGAAAAAGATTAAAGAAAAAATGCTTTCACTCTATTTACCTGTTGTTGAAGATTCAGCTTTATGTATTGTCATAGCAACTAAACAAATCAAGGCTATACTCATGTTTGTTCTATGGATATCTGAAAATAAACACAGCTTGTTGATTTCCTGTATATTGCACATAGTAAGGAAGAAATATACTCTGTTCTGGAAGAAATTATACTGTGTTTAAAGACAGTTATGTCTGCAAGTGTTTCGCTAGTTAAGGGGAGGGGGGTAGCAAAATAGAGGTTACACCCGGATGTGCTTTGTAAGATTGAAGAGATTTCATCTCAACACTACAGGGATGATCCATCCATCCATCCATCCATACACCAATCTATCCATTTACTATCTATCTATCTATCTATCGTATCTATTTATCTACCAAAACTTAAGAGGAAAAAATATCAACAACATTCATGGTTTTGTCCCCTTAATTTTGTTAACACAATTTTAAAATTCATGGTTACTTTAAGTCCACCCCCACCTACCAAATCAGATGTCTGCAGTCCGAGTATGTATAAACTTGTCTGCCTTTTAAGGACACATTTCTGACAAAAGTACGTATAAGAGAACAAGTCCTATAGATGGCCCTGAAATAAATTTGGTCTGATTGAGGGGGCTAACTGATGTATGATTCGAACACTGAATATTTGGAAACAAAAAGCAAAGCAAAAGTACATTGACACTATAGCACTATATCTTAAACTAAATTAGATTAAATTGTTGCAGTTACTTGCGAGCTTGTATGCACCTTCCAGAGTAATGTTGTAATAGTATGCAAACTTCAAAACAATATGTTACTTGTATTAGACAACATTATTTCTCGTATTGCACTCAATTCAAAATCAGGAAAAGGTTTGAAAAAAAGCAATAGACAATAACAATGAAAATAAATAAATATCGAAGAAATAATATAAATGCGTAAGTAAAAACTGTCAAGTTAACAATAAATAAATAAACAAAACTTCCGGTTTAGTGTGTAGGAATAGAACACTAATGGATAAAGGATTCAGTGCGGGAAAACCCAAAAACATGGACCTAAATGATTCTGTTGCATCTTGGGCTTTTGTCTGGACAGGCTCGCTCTGGACCGATAAAAAAAGAAAAGGCTGTTACACATTTAAAGTTAAATGATTTATTCTTGTATCATCTGCTGTATGAATTAGTATAAATGTTTTAGTTCCTCTGAATCAAAATTTACAGATTCACCTGGAGTCCAACCCATAATTCACAGAACGCAGGTCGCGCTGTGTATCAAACATTCTGCCGCGTTATATTTACTTTTTGTTCAGGTGGGGAAAATAAAACCCCACAAAACGTCTACCAATAATTATCTTCTCTAATTAATGTGCTAATCAATTCTATTGTCTATTCATTTTCCCATAACATTTTCACCGTTAGCTATTATAAAGACCCATAATGTCCATAGTTGTCCGATACCAGGGGTGAAAATGTATGAAGTAGATGGGAGCCTTATTGCGGTATTTCTTACAGATTAAAAATACTTCACATAGCCTCAGTACGGTTGATATATTAAAATATGTCCATTGATATATCAGTCGAAAAAATTGAGCTCGTAGGATGCCGAATTAAACAAAGTGCTCAACTAGGTCAAATTTGGTTTATATATAAAGACCATGGATAGAGCTATGTGTCTTTCTTGTACATATTTTTTTCGTTGTGGAAAAAATAATAAAAACTATGCTAAGTCAAATTATAACAAAACAAAAAAAAAATAAATCAAGAATAGTTTGTTTTAATTTCTGTTTTTATATTTTTATTGACATTTTACATAGAAAAATGAAAGGAAAATAACAACAAATGAACGTCAGTAACATACAGGTTTAGACATACAGGTTTAGACATACAGGTTTAGACATACAGGTTTAGACATACAGGTTTAGACATACAGGTTTAGACATACAGGTTTAGACATACAGGTTTAGACATACAGGTTTAGTGATTTTAAAAATTCTATATTTTGACATTTATCTCTAAATGTACAGTTATTGCCGCGTTAAAGTTTTTGAGGGGAAACAAGGCGTAGGAGGAAGTGATTTAGGGGTAACAGGGCATAGGGCGAAGGGGCCTAGGGAGAAACATGGCGTAGGGGAAGCGGATTAGGGAGAAACATGGCGTAAGGGAAGCGGATTATGGGGAAACAGGGAGTAGGGGATGCGGATTAGGGGGAAACAGGGAGTAGGGGAAGCAGATAAGGGAGAAACATGACGTAGGGGAAGCGGATTAGGGGGAAACAGGGAGTAGGGGAAGCGGATAAGGGAGAAACATGACGTAGGGGAAGCGGATTAGAGGAAAACATGGCGTTGGGGGAAGGGGCTTAGGGGGAAACAGTGCATAGGGCGAAGGGGGCTTAGGGAGGAAAAAGGGATAGGGCAAAGGCGCTTAGGGAGAAACAGTGCGTAGGGGGAATGGGCTTAGGAAAACATTTTTGTAGAGGCTCTGAATACTTTTTAAATCAAATTCATGGAATTATAATTTAGATGTTGACCTCTAGAAACAACATTACGTGTAGGCCTATAGAAACAACATCACGTGTAGGCCTATAGAAACAACATTATGTGTAGGCCTATAGAAACAACATTACGTGTAGGCATTTAGAAACAACATCACGTGTAGGTCTATAGAAACAACATTACGTGTAGGCCTATAGAAACAACATTACGTGTAGGCCTATAGAAACAACATTACATGTAGGCCTATAGAAACAACATCATGTGTAGGCATATAGAAACAACATTACGTGTAGGCCTATAGAAACAACATTGTGATGTAGGTATATCTAAACTGTATATAGAGAAAATTTCAAAACTGTTCAGTTTACGCCCTTAGGTAATAGTAGTCCTAGGCAATCGCCTACTTTTATTACTTATGCCTAATTACGTCTCTGTGCTATTATCGTCTATCGTTGCATAATTCCAGACTCATCTAAGGTAAGACGCAATATCCAATGACGTGAGTAAAGTCATCCAGCACAATTTGCGTCAATATTCTCATGTGAATCAAACTTCCAATGTGATTCTTTTGGAAATAAAATAAATTTAGCCCATGTCACTTCCGTTGATCATCAGTTTCATGAAGAGCCAGAGGCTGAAATGTAAAGGCAAAGAAATAATATAATGCAATAATAATTGAGATTTCTATCTAAAGACAATAGAAGTGTTTGTTTTCCTGAAGTTAAATCCAAATTAATAAAAAAAAAACATTTTAAGTGTTGGGGTTCATTATTTTACTCTGTTATAATCAAAATGAACTCAACATCTATTGGAGCAAGACACTTTCAATATTCTTGCAATGGTATAGCAGCTAATTAGTTGTGTTATTTCTTCCAATATATTATGAATAAAATTTTGTAATTTTTTTAAAGTTATCTATGAGGAAGTTCTGTTTTTTTTAAGTACAATGATCCCTTCACATCCAACAAAAACCTATCGGGTGTGTATGGGAGGGGGGCAAAGGAACTACTTCAGTGAGGCTACGGTAGCCACTACTTACTAATATATAACGTGGCTAACACAATGACCATCATGTTAAATATCCGCTACAAGTGTCAGGTACCCATTCTAAGCTGGGTGGACTTAGAATGAACATTCACAAGGACCTTAAAAAAGATTCTGAGGACTCACTGGGGCTTGAACCCGAGACACCCAAATCAACACACAAACACTGTGCAGTGTGCACTTGACGACCTTCGATATGTCTGGTATATCTGTTTTACTCTTTAAAAAAAATCATTAAACATCTGACCTAACTTAACAAGTAAATCTAAAGAAGTTTCAAGTCTATTTGTCTGCTGAAGATCGAAAGTAAGAATACTGTTTCCTGTTTTAATATTTATGGCTTCTTGCCTGCGTCTCATTGAGATAATTTTTTTATATAAACATAAAACTATACTGAACAAATATATTTTGATTTAACCATCTACTTACAGTTAGAATCTGTGTCATCTAATTGATCGTATCGGAGTTTGAAGAGAAAAAAAAGAATAAATTAGTTTCATAATAAAAATGACATGTTTATTTCAATTTTATTGAAGTGATTGGTTCCAAATAGTGGAAGTCCAATGTAATTGAACATAAAAATATCGCATTTTTCTGTTTTATGATGTTTTGTTTAACTAGTAAATACAAAATTAAAAGAATGGTTTCAAATGGGTCTAGATATCCTATGGTACCAATAATATTTCCAAATTTTGTTCTTATTCATTATCTACGTCAACCAATACTTTTAAAAATAATTTTAGACCCAGCAGCTATTGGAACTATATCTTCTTTTGGTATACCATTAAAATATTTGTTTGGTTTAATTCGGAGATACTTAATTTCTTTCATGTTGTCAACTCTGTACATAAGTAGTGAGACTAGATCCGAGATCAGTAGCTAAATCCGGGATATGTAACTAAATCCGGTATATGTAACTAAATCTGGTATATTAAGTAAATCCGGTATATGTAACTAAATTCGGTATATCCATCTAAATCTGGTATATGTAAATACGTTGGTATATGTAACTCAATTCGGTATATGTAACTAAATCCGGTATATACAACCAAATCCGGGATGTGTACCTAGATATGAGATATGTACATAGAGTATAATCATAACTACCATTTGCCGTTGTTATTTCATCCCTCCCCCCTCCACCAAAGCCATTCTTTATGTTTGTGAGTGTAGAGATTGAAGGGCGTATATACATTAGCCAGTGCCGTAACGAGCTTAACTCGCGCCCGGGGCACAATACCTTTTTAATACCTTTTTAGCGCCCCCCCCCATTCGAAAACCATATAATATTATATGTAAAATATTCCATTTTGGGGCCCCTGAACCTCGGCGCCCGGGGACATATGTACCCCCCCCGCCGCCCCCTAGTTACGCCTCTGACATTAACTCAAAACTAACATGTTGGGACTTTTTGTAGAATCAGAATTAAATTCATTTGAGTACAGAATGGGGTGGGGGGTTAAAGGTTGTATCCTAGTCTGTCCCATCCCTGTCCGGTAAGTCGGCCGACTGTGTGCTACAAGTACAATATGAGAACCTCTGTTCATTATTCTTTTATTTATTTCATTTTTTAGTACATTGTAATAAAAGTGTAATTAATTTTTTAAAATATAAATACATGTTTGTAAAACAAACGGGGCGATTGAATTGTGTAATGAATCTTTTTTAGTACCCACGCCGTATCAAAGAGTTTTTTTAGCTGGCACATCGCTCACTGATATCAATAGTGAATTAATTCTCTGGTGTGTATTCCGCACTCACAATAACTCTTCACAAAGAGAACATTAATTCAAAATGGACACAAATCGATGAAATTAAGCAACGTACCGTCATGTGACCCAGTGAAGACTTCAACTGAAAAAACGTAAAGGATGAACAAATAAATAATGAGAAAATAAAAATGGAGTCTGTAAATATAACGCAGGATAATTGTAAATTGAAATATGAGATTAAATAGAATATTAAAGATGCAATATTGCTTTTATATACACTTTTATCTTGGCTATATATTTACGTGATCACGATTAAAAATGTAAGAATTTTAAGATGACTAAATTTGAAAACGTATATTGATGTCCTTGGTTCAAGTAATCGAGACAATTGTGTACATCGTGAATAAGTAAGTAGTTCTAATAAGATATATACACACTGTTTGCATGACTAAACCGCATTTTTTAACAGGAAACACATTAAAATAGTGGGACGGGTGGCTGAGTGGTGTAGATACTCGACTGTCGTCCTGAGAGTCCTGGGTTCGGTGAAAACCATGGAAATTTTTTCAGGTGAAAGGTGTAACAACCTCATCCCACAAGTCCACCCAGCTTTGAATGGGTACCTGATTTAAGTTGGGAAAGTAAAGGCGGCTGGGCGATGTGCTAACCACACAATCTCTTCATATGCCGAGGTTATAGATACAGATGAATTCTACACTTCATCTGCCCCGAAAGCCTTTAGGGCTAAAGGAAATTTACTTTACATAAATAAAGAAGATTATACAAAAGTAAAAAAAAAAAATGGAACCTTGATAAAATATTTTTTGTTAACAGAAACGAAAAGTATTTCACTTACACACCACTCCAGCCAATTTCGGGTCTTTCCGGAGTTTTTTGAGTTTGACTTGAAAATTATCTTTTGATGATTGACTTCCTTGCATTGAATCCTTTCCTTTCTTCTTGCTGAATTTCTGTATTGTCTCTGTTGTTCAAGGATTAATTTATAATCTATCTATCTATCTATCTATCTATCTATCTATCTATCTATCTATCTATCTATCTATCTATCTATCTATCTATCTATCTATCTATCTATCTATCTATCTATC
This sequence comes from Bulinus truncatus, assembly GCA_021962125.1. Taxonomy (NCBI): domain Eukaryota; kingdom Metazoa; phylum Mollusca; class Gastropoda; family Planorbidae; genus Bulinus; species Bulinus truncatus. The sequence goes on from JAGDYQ010000089.1 coordinate 2,082,812, forward strand.
TATCTATCTATCTATCTATCTATCTATCTATCTATCTATCTATCTATCTATCTATCTATCTATCTATCTATCTATCTATCTATCTATCTATCTATCTATCTATCTATCTATCTATCTATCTATCTATCTATCTATCTATCTATCTATCTATCTATCTATCTATCCATCCATCCATCCATCCATCCATCCATCCATCCATCCATCCATCCATCCATCCATCCATCCATCCATCCATCCATCCATCCATCTATCTATCTATCTATCTATCTATCTATCTATCTATCTATCTATCTATCTATCTATCTATCTATCTATCTATCTATCTATCTATCTATCTATCTATCTATCTATCTATCTATCTATCTATCTATCTAACTATCTATCTATCTATCTATCTAATCCATCTAATCCATTTAATCCATCTAATCTACCTAATCTATCTATCTGATGTACCTATCCATCTGACTTTATAACTGTTTCTTCCCATAGACATATCGTCATATTAGCTATTAAGCAGCACAGAGACAAGTTGGAGCGGCACGATACAAAACACGCGCGCACATTAAATTTCGGGTTCTTACTTTCTAATTTCTTACACGCTGTTCTTATATAGTGACTTGTCACAACGTTGTTCTTTTGTGATATATTTCCAACATTTCGTTCACCTGCGTTTCTGTTGGTCACTCCGTGCGTCCACCCACCTGTCTGTCAGCCTGCAGTCTGTTTACCCTCTATACATCTATCTTTAAATGTATTATTTAGCACGTCTAATGCATAAATCTATAGTGAACATTCCTAGCACTACTTACTGTAGCCCTTTTTAATTCCTAAAATAACTGAAATAAAGAAAAGAAACACAAATAACAAAGATGATGATATATAATTTCAGGGGCGTCATTCAAGTGAAGCAGGAGAGAGGGATCAATTGCCAGCACCTCCCACAGTATAACAAAGATACAACACAAATAACAAACATGATGATATATAATATCAGGGGCGTCATTCAAGGGAAGCAGGAGGGATCAATTGCCAGCATCCCGGAGGATAATTATTTTTTTTATTTGATGAAATAAATAATCATGATTCATAATTGTCTAAATTATGTAATCGAAATGTTCGTTTTACAATGCCTTAAGATATCACGTTACTGGAAAATGTTTTTGCGCTGAAAAGTCTTAGAAAGCCAGGGTCATCGTTTGCCAGGGGAGTCTAGGACGTAAATTTTTTTTTTGAAAGAAATCATCTGAAACTCATAAAAAATCCGCTGAATTTTTTTTTTTAGAAGTCGAAAAAGCCATCAAACAAAGCCTACATTGGTGGCGGGGGGAAGGGGAGGCAGCCGATCAGCCAAACTTTCTCCCCCTCCTTTAGCCAGCCCACATTGGTGGCAGGGGGAATGGGAGGCAGCCGATCAGCCAAACTTTCTCCCCCTTCTTTAGCCAGCCCACATTGGTGGCGGGGGGAAGGGGAGGCAGCCGATCAGCCAAACTTTCTCCCCCTCCTTTAGCCAGCCCACATTGGTGGCAGGGGGAATGGGAGGCAGCCGATCAGCCAAACTTTCTCCCCCTTCTTTAGCCAGCCCACATTGGGGGCGGGGGGAATGGGAGGCAGCCGATCAGCCAAACTTTCTCCCCCTCCTTTAGCCAGCCCACATTGGTGGCGGGGGGAAGGGGAGGCAGCCGATCAGCCAAACTTTCTCCCCCTCCTTTAGCCGTACCCGAAATGACGCCCCCTTTACAATCCACTAACAGAAACCAAGACATACATTGTTCATTTTTTTTTTTGAAAGAACAAAACGAAGCCGATCTCTCTGTTAACATGGGCAAGTGTTTATATTAGTACTAGCTGTACCCTGCAAAACATTTGCATAGAGTTATATCCCCTTATGCTTGATTGGCAGGCGAGGTTATTTTTGGTTTCGGGCAGATCCGATTTTTTTTTCATGATTGTATTTTAAACTGGAATACTGTTGTATTAATTCTTTACTTTCGATTTAACGCAGCGCCCAAATCGCTATTATTATATTAGTATATTACAATTCATTGATGTCCACGTTATCCAATTTAAGGGGTGAAACTGAATTGAAGTTTGGGTCGCTTATAATTTACTGATGAGCCCACATGAATGCATTAATTCATTCATTAATTTATTGTAGCCATAACTGCATGTCACAAATTGAACCTTTTGTTTTGAAAAACTTAAATCATAAGATTATAGGAGCAGCAGCTTGCTCACTTTAACATCCACACATTGACATCCACACAATGACATCCACACAATGACATCCACAAATTGACATCCACACAATGACATCCACACAATGACATCCACAAATTGACATCCACACAATGACATCCACACATTGACATCCACACACTGACATCCACACACTGACATCTACACACTGACATCCACACACTGACATCCACACATAAACATCCACACACTGACATCCACACATTGACATCCACACATTGACATCCACACACTGACATCCACACACTGACATCCACACATTGACATCTACACACTGACATCCACACACTGACATCCACACACTGTCATCCACACATTGAAATCCACACACTGACATCCACACATTGACATCTACACACTGACATCCACACACTGACATCCACACACTGACATCCACACATTGAAATCCACACACTGACATCCACACATTGACATCCACACACAGACATCCACACACTGACATCCACATATTGACATCCACACATTGAAATCCACACACTGACATCCATACAATGACATCCACACATTGACATCCACACATTGACATCCACACATTCTAGCACCTAAAATTTGACCAGCAAAAGTTAATTCTATGCAGTTCTGCAGACCAATGAATGGAGAAATATTTCACCAATTCCCTTAAAAGTGTTAAAATATAAAATACTTTTTGAAACGTTTTCAAATATTTAACCATAAATCTACATGTAAAACTGTAACATCCATATCTGCACATTAAAACTTTAAAATCCACACGTTGACATTCATCAACACATTATCAGATCTTTACATTGAAACACCTTGACATTCACACCATGACATCAACACCATTACATCCCCCCGCACCTTGACAGCAACACATTGGCACCAAAACCATGACATCCACATTTTGACATAAACAACATGACATCCACACCTCGACATTACCTGCTAAAATGACCACGATTCCAGTGATGAAGAGTATCTCTCCCGTCAGCACATTGAAAGAGCCAAGTGGGGAGAGTGAGCCATGCACACCTGTGTAGGTGCAACAGATGGATTCAATCACTAAATATAAATTTAAATATTATTTCTGAAGACACATTCATAGAGTTCTCTGATTCTTACTCAAAGGCTTCGTCACGGCAATAGTGTCATTAGTCAGATGCAAGTGGGCCACCAATTGTAGTGTGTGAGTGTCACATGCGGAGACTAGGGTGAGTGACACATGCTGAAACAAGGGTGAGAGCCACATGCTGAGACTAGGGTGTCACATGCGGAGACAAGGGTGAGAGCCACATGCTGAGACTAGGGTAAGTGTCACATGCTGAAACAAGGGTGAGAGCCACATGCTGAGACTAGGGTGTCACATGCGGAGACAAGGGTGAGAGCCACATGCTGAGACTAAGGTGAGTGTCAAATGCTGAGACTAGGGTGAGAGCCACATGCTGAGACTAGGGTGAGTGCCACTTGCTGAGACAAGGGTGAGTGTCAAAAGCTGAGACAAGGGTAAGTGTCCATGGAAAGGACGGGTAGCATTTATGGCCAGCAAGAAATAGAAGCAACCATAACAGAAAAGTGTCCAGTTATCAACATAAAAAAAACATCCAGTCCCCACAGTCCCCAAATGACCAGTCAACTCGTCTCGCTCAATTGACATCATACTCAATGGACCTAGTCTCAGCATGTGACACGCCCTAGTCTCAGCATGTGACACTTACCCTAGTCTCAGCATGTGACACTTACCCTAGTCTCAACATGTGACTCTTACCCTAGTCTCAACATGTGAAACACACCCTAGTCTCAGCATGTGACACTTACCCTAGTCTCAACATGTGACACTTACCCTAGTCTCAACATGTGACACACACCCTAGTCTCAGCATGTGACACTTACCCTAGTCTCCGCATGTGACACTCACCCTAAATCCAGCATATGTCAATCGCCCCAAATATTAAAACAAATTTGTTGGTATTAATAAATCAAACAACAATAAAAAAAAAAGAAGAATCGTAGGCTATAGGTGTACAGGTTACTTCAAATGTGCATTTAAAGGCACGTAAAGACGTCTTAAGGCACGTATAGGAATCTAAAGGCATGTAAAGACAACTAAAGGCATGCAAAGACATCTAAAGGCATGCAAGGACATCTAAAGACATGCAAACACAACTAAAGGCACGTACAGGCTTGTAAAAGCATGTAAAGACATCTTAAGGCACTTAGAGACATGTTAAAGGAAATGAGATATTTTTCCCTTTCCCCTAAGCTCATGTCTCGCTAGAAACCACATGTGGAGTTGACCTGTACACTCTGCCGCTCTAGTCCAAGCAGGTCAAGGCTGTTATGGACGTATGGGAGTACGTAATATTGACGTCAATGAGTATTGAACACTTACCTATACCTGTCAAACTGACTCACAGCCAACGACCACTATGTTGACTGGGCTCACTTCTGCCATACCTGTCGCTACAATGGGTTACATCCTATGTTCACTCTAAGCTGAGCGCGTGAGCGATCGCTCACACGTATTCAGAGCGACGCTCATACTACACGTCCGATCGCTCGCTCCGACGGACGACATCGCTTAAATCGCTCTCAAATTTTGGCCTCAAACAAAATGTCGCTCCGAGACGAAATTTCTTGCTCACTTCATACCCCACCTTAGAGGGAACATTGGTTACATCTCGCTGTTATATCACCAGTTTATATTCAACTTCTTTTATCAACATCTCTCCTTCCATGATCTCCCGATCCCATGCTCCAGTTTCCTAACATTTTCTTGACCCCTGAAACGATCCCTTGAAATCTGACCTTTTATAACGCACTTGAATGACCCGGTCCGGCAGCACGCATCTCTGTAGGTCAAGTGGACAATCGTCAACAAGTCCGACACCAAGAAGCTCTTGTCTATGCAGTTTGTGGTGATGCCGACTTCCGGCCGGTCAAGAAGGTATATGGAGAGGGTCGGCAGTTTCAGGTATTCGGCACAGAACTCGATGGACACATTCTGGTTGAAGACTACCTCGGCGCTGCAGTTGATGTGGTAAACCAGGTTCCCGTCAATCAAAATTCTCAAAGCTGGCGGAGCTTGAAGAAGAGAGTAGTTGAAATAAATTTGGTGAATCGCATGGAACAAATCAGTGTGTAGAACAGCGTTAACCAAAATAACGTTAACCAAAAGAGGGATACAAAGAGCTATTCAATTCCGAATCTGTAAATCGACCAAGTTAGAGTCAGAAATAATCGGATCAAGCCTAAAAAATCAGAGATAAATAAAAGGATCACCGAAAATACGCAGACAGAAAACAATAAAGAAGAAATCGGAAAAGAAAGAATAGAATATAGACAAAAAAAATAATGAATGTAATTAAAATACTAGACTAATGGAAGAGAAAAATCATAGTTAATTTAAACAAAAGACTTGAAAACGTAAAAGAAAACCATAGTCAAGGCCGTAGCCAGAATTTTGTTTTTTTTTTTGGGGGGGGGGGAGGGGGGCTGTGCGGTTTTTTTTTCGGGGGTGGGGGGCTGTGCGGAGAGTTTTATATAAGAAAAAATTGGAACGCAATGATAAAGAAGTGTGTTTTATAATAGAATTTAATTTTTAGAATTAATGGGAGGGGGGGGGCTGCAGCCGCACTAGCCCCCCTACCCCCGGCTACGGCCTTGACCATAGTTAACTAAAGCAAAATACTTGAATACGTAAAGAAAACAAAAATGTATAAAAAAAACAAAAAAAAAAAACACCAGTAAAAAGTTTATAGTAGTTCATAAAAAAGTAACTTGTAAAGAACAAACAAATTATACAGGGCTACCCCACCCTTCTACATTCAATTGTTTATGTAGTTTTTAGTTGAAATTGCCTGTATGATGGTGCAGGGCAGGGGTAGGAAAACTAGGGCACTCAGACCAAATATGAACCGTCTGGGCTGTGATATTAAATATGAAGATATGAAGTTATGAAGTTATTAAGTTATTAAGGTATGAAGTTATTAAGTTATTAAGTTATTAAGTTAATAAGCTATGAAGTTATTAAGATATTAAGTTATGAGGTTATTAAGATATTAAGTTAAGAAGTTATTAGGTTATAAAGTTATGAAGTTATGAAGTAATCAAGTTATGAAGTTATTAAGTTATTAAGTTATGAAGTTATTAAGATATTAAGTTAAGAAGTTATTAGGTTATGAAGTTATGAAGTTAATAAGTTAACTTTTAATGTAAATAAAACAAGGGCAACAATAACAACTAACAACCCACTCTACCCTTCTGCTATTGGTCCGACTCTACTGCCAAGTTGAATCCCACCCCCTCCACAACTGTGACCTACGCAATATAAATATAACTCACTCACAAGTGCGCGCGGAGCAGTTGTCGTTTTGTACTCACGTTGAGTTCTGATGACATCGTCAGAGGAATAATTCCAAGGGAAGCCGGGAACCCGTAGCAGATAAACGATCCTTGTGTTGTTCAAGTCCGGCGTGAGGACGAAAGACAATTGAATCTTGAACGCCAACAGCTGATTGTTCAGGTAACTCGACCAACGGCACTCGTCGCTCGTGTCACTCATTGTTAGCCAGTCAAAGACACATAACTAGGCGACGAGAAGACAGGAAACAATTGTATTTTTTTATGATACAGACAGGAAACAATAATATTTTTTTATGATACAGACAGGAAACAATAATATTTTTTATGATACAGACAGGAAACAATAATATTTTTTTATGATACAGACAGGAAACAATTGTTTTTCTTTTAACGAAATAGTAAAGAGACATACGTATTTACTTGGGTCACTAACAGTTAGTTGTTTACGGTTTTGCTTCAACTAGCGATAAGGCTTAATATATTATTATTATTTGTTCATTAAATGATTGTTCGGCTGCTACAAGCCATGTCAGATTTAAATGATTCCTGGTCTGTCAATAGCCTTGGCATAACATAAGATTGTTTGGCCGGTAGTAACAGTTTCTATTTTTAAAGCAGTCAATTTAAAATGGCATCTTTATGGAGGAGCTTAGACCACTACCCTCACACGTAAAATAAATGTCAATAATACCTCCAAATACGAACGCGCTAATAAATACCCCCCCACACACACAAAAAAATGAATAAGGTTCTAAATTAAAACAATTACTGCGTTTTTTTATGCCAACTTTTACATTTTTCATGGTAGTAAAAGCGTCTAATGTGATTTTTCGAAACCTTTCCCAATATTTATTCTAAGATTTACTTTCCATATGTAACTCAATTTAGTGCATTGCCCATTAATTTTTTAAAATCCGCATTTAAGTAGATTTTGTTTTGCCTAAATCTTTTAAATCGTTTTCGTTGGGGTCAAATACCGGATTAATTGATTTTCTACCAATATATATATATATTTAAAATTGTATACAATATATAATCTGGTTCCGCAAGTTGAATGATTTAAAATTTATTAAAGCCCGTCTGCGGCAAAATATGCTGTGCACAATATCAAGTAATTTTATTTGTGTGCGCAATTTCGGCCTACATAACGAAAACATGTGTGCGTTCTGTTGTAATGTCTGCACGAACTATTGGAGAATTTGTGTGTGCGTTCTGTTGTAATGTCTGCACGAACTATTGGAGAATTTGTGTGTGCGTTCTGTTGTAATGTCTTCACGAACTATTGGAGAATTTGTGTGTGCGTTCTCTCACACATGCCAGCGGTCAAGGTGAAAGTTCCCTCCATGTCTCCCGTGATACTTCCCGTGACCGTTGCAATATCGGCTTTGGTGGGGGACAAAAACCGATTTACATCTCATTCTTTAAGGGACCGCAAAAAAAAAAATAGAAATTAAAGTTGTCAGCCGCTGATGCACTGGCACACAGACATGTATAAATCTATTTATAAATAAATCCACTACAGTGTAGCTTTACAAGTTTCCGCCTCCTGGACTTCTCTGCCATCGAGTAGACCTCTAGCGGTGGTGGAGGGCTAGGCATCTCACGTATCGGGGTTAGGGTAGCGGAGTACGTCACGATATCACTCAACGGGGTGAAGCTGTCATAGCAGGTGGGGTGGACGTAACTCAAGATAAACACGTCGAAATAATTCTGGATTTTAAAATCTGTAAAGTACACACAAAAAAAAATTAAATAGTTTCAAATAGATCAGGGAAGACACATCTTTTTAAGCTTGGGCCATGGGGGTGGGAAGGGAATACATTTGACAGTAGGACCAAACTACTAGCAGATAGTGGAGTATTTATGCATAAAAAATTAATTAGATATAAACTCAATAACATTATGGTGATATGGTGTTGTAGCGCAGACTGGAATAAAATAATGCTCAGTGGGCCGCACTTGACCCTGAACCGTAGTTTGCCCACCCCTCAAAAATATCCTGCAGAAAATTATTAAAAACATTATATTAATGAATGGTTGCTATGTTTAGGAAACAACTTTATGTTTTTGAAAAATTCTGTATAATATCCATTGGCGTAGAAAGGAGGGTGGGTTGGGAGGAAGTTCGCCCTGGAGGGCACTTTATCCCCTGCCGGAGGAAGGGGGGGGTGGAATTTCGATTGTTAAGTGCCTAATACCTCAGAATATGAATTCGATCCGTATATAAAAATTGTTAGCGTTCCAAATCGTTCAGGTTTCAAATAATTTAACTAAGGTTCGGATAAAGTTGCGAAATAAATACTGGACACTTTCACTGCACAAAGAAGTGTTGCAAACACGATCATACACGTGGAATGGCCACAAAGAGAATGGACTAAGCAAACATTTAAATAACACTGCCGATGTTCGGATTTTCAAAGCATGTTTATATCCTAATGATATTTTAATTATATTTAGCTCGCGTTCCATTTTATTTGACTTTTATTTTTTTCTGAGTTCGATAATAGAGGATGAATTTTTTTTTTCAATCCCCGGGCCACACAAAAGTTATTTCCGCCTTTGGTTGCATCGTTTATTTCGTTAATTTTTTTAACAGAATTATACGTTCTATTAATATGTCACGCCGGGAGAAATAGTGGAGTAAGGGGTTTGGGAGGGGTTGGGGGACACTGTAATTTACTATAGTGTATTTTGATAAAAAAAGTCAATAACTGGTGCAGATATAAACCAAAAAATGTACTTTTTGACGGTTGATTAGCACTGTAAGTTGACATGACAAGTACAAGAATGAAAGTCATACTCAGATTGGACATTTTCGTTCTAGTTTTCTGCAATGAAAAAAAAAAAGTTATGATAAGTCAGGGCAACTTGATATAAAAAAGGGCTCCACAATCATCTATTCCTTCATCTATTGATCCACCCACCCACCCATCCATCCATCCATCCATCCATCCATCCATCCATCCATCCATCTATCTATCCATCTATCCATCTATCCATCTATCCATCTATCCATCTATCCATCTATCCATCTATCCATCTATCAATCTATCCATCTATCAATCTATCCATCTATCTATCCATCTATCCATCTATCCATCTATCCATCTATCCATCTATCCATCTATCCATCTATCCATCTATCCATCTATCAATCTATCTATCCATCTATCCATCCATCCATCAATCCATCCATCCATCCATCCATCCATCCATCTATCTATCTATCTACTACACACTCTCCGACCCAACCGTCCGTACGTTTGTCTGCCTGTCTGTCAGTCTATCTGTCTGTCTATCCGTTTATCTGTTTGTCTATTAGTATGTCTATCCATATGAGTATATAAGAACACGTGTGCTTTTTCTAAGGCTTATCTTAAACGTATATTTACATTGAACGATCTATTTATATCTCATCTTTAGGAATGTCAACAAATGTCTCTCTCTCTCTCTCTCTCTCTCTCTCTCTCTCTCTCTCTCTCTCTCTCTCTTTCTCTATCTATCTACCTCTGCGTCTCTGCCTGAACAATTAAACTATTTTTTTATCCTTTATTCGTGACATACTTACGAGAAAACGATTGTGATACAACAAGTAGTAAATACTAAAAAGAAAGTAGATAGTAAACAGTAAATAAAAGTTTAAAATACTGTTTGTTTTTTATGTGTTTGTATATTTATGTATATGAAATAAAAACCAAAATTCAACACTTCCGTTTTGGAATCTAGGAATGTGAAGAATGTGAAGAATAAACAATTAAAACGGGAAATCCCAAACATTTAACACACGGATGACAAATGAATCAGCTGTATTATAATTTTTAAACAGAATTATCCATTCTATTCTTACTATTTATATCCTAACATAAATTATAATCTTAAGCACAAATAATTATGAAACTTTTTTATTAAAAGCTTTTAATTAGTTTATCTTTCTGTGGGTAAGCGGATTTGTCCTTACATTTTGTAACTCACTTTTGGACTTGTTCTAATCTAGTGAACATTCTCAAAGTTAGAATGCGTTGAAATCCTACATGACAGTACATGATTTTTTATAATTTCGAGTCCATAAATTTACATTTTGTAAGATTACTTTATAATAATATCAGAAATAGGAAAAAAACTTAGATTTGTTTACAGTTTGACGCACCTATTCTCGTGGTAGACTTCCGGATTTCTCATGACGGACACAGATACCATTGGTCGGCTCAGATAGTCAGCACAGAACTCCATCGAAGCGTTCGTACCTACAGGGACGTCGAAAAAACAGTTGTAGGGGTCCAGTTAGCGGTCGTTCATTCTAACAATGGGTAAAGAGTTGGCTTTAGATAGACGGGAATACAAATTTTGTAATAAATGCCACAAATGGCGCACACAATGGAGTTTTAAAACACCACAACAGTGGCGTCCTTTGTTCAGTGAGGGCTCCCCGCTTGCATACACGAAGTGTTCCTTGCAACGAATATTTCATTAAAAAATGGCGTTTATTTCATTTCATAACAGCGTTAATTGTATACAGTGTTCATCGTATAAAACGTTCATAAGATAAACTGTTAATTACATAAAGGGTTCTTAGCTTAAAGAGTTCATTAAAAAGCGTTATTTGCATAAATAGTTTATTACATAATGCATTCGTTGTATTTAGCGTTCATGGTATAAAGCGTTCATTACACACAATCATAGATTTTTACGAAACGTTCATGCCCAAGACGTTCATAGCAAAAACTGAAAGATATAACAAAGTTTCTTTACGCTAAGCATAGATGAAAAATGAACCCGTGGAACGAACAGTCAAATTAAAAGGTTATAAAGATGAGTTTTTCCCAACTTTTTTTTTCAGCAATCGTTATTGTTTTAATGGGAAAACTAAATCATTAGAGTGAAAATATAGTTTTGTTTTAAAATTTATAATTATCTTTTGTCTTCTGTTGATAATACTTTCCTTAGTGATTTGGCAATATTCATTTTTGCACTCATCAAATATGTAAGACATTTTTTCTTATGTCTTTCTCATCATTTTTATATAGTATGAATATATATTAACTTTGCACTTTTTTATGTCAACTATTCTTGACATATTCAATATAATCATCATGTACAATTCATTATGTCTTCTGACATATAGCAATTTTTTTTTTAAATTATTTTAATAAAATTCATATATTTGACTTGTTTTAGTCAATAATTGTTCAAATTACAAATTTGAGACTAAAAAGTCTTCTAGACAATAATCAATGTCATAATTAATAATCCTTTGATTGGATTTAACAAAATTTTAACTATTTTTAAAATCTTTATAACAAATTGAACAATTAACTTCAAACAATAAACAAATTCAATAAAATATGCATTAGTATTCAGTGCACAATGAAATCTTTGCATAAAATTCAATAATATTTTCATCAATGTGAATGAAGTGAATGAGTAATTAATCATTCTTACAACATATTCTCATGTACATTATACTTGTGTAGTGTATGTGTTTTATTTTAAACACAATCTCTCCTCATTCTCAACTTATTTAAGTATGCATTTATTATTACTTTTAATACATTATGTAACAATCATTAACATGAATTCCTCAATATACAACATTAAAAAAATATTTCAGTCAATATACTCAATACAATAATTTACTTGCCAAGCCTAAATGTCATTATTATTATTCATGTATCATATTATATTTTCAATACATACAAATCTTTTATTTTCAAATACAACTCTTATTTGTATTAGTCGTTCCTGTGTCCATATCATTTTTATTCTTTATTTATTCTAGTCTTTATCCTTATTGTTCTACTATATTCATTTATACTTATTCCAATACAGCATTTTCTTTGTTTATATAATTCAATGTGTTTTCTCCAAAAAAAAATATTTCTGACTTGATATTATAATATATCTGGGATATTGTTGCTTGACCCTTTAATGTATTTAATGTTAAATGAGTAGACTTGTAAAAAAAAAAAAACCAACGTGTTAGTTTAGCATTATTTATGCTTTTGGTATTCAGGTTAGCTAAAGGTTTGTGATCTATAAACAAAGTGAATTCATTGCCCAGCAAGTATTTGCTTAATTTAGGTATTGTCCTAACTAAAGCTAAACATTCTAGTTCTATTACTGAATATCTGTTTTCAGTGTCTGACAGATTTCAACTTAAAAATAGTACTTCCACATATTTCAATAAGCTCCTACATATTACCATAAACTTATACATATTACCATAAGCTCCTAATATTCCCATAAGCTCCTAAATATTCCGATAAGCTCCTACATATTCCCAAAAGCTCCTACATATAACCTTAAGCTCCTTCATATTTCCATAAACTCCTAATATTCCCATACGCTCCTACATATTCCCATAAGCTCCTACATATTCCCATAAGCTCCTACATATATCCATAAGCTCCCACATATTCCTATAAGCTCCAAAATATTCCAATAAGCTCCTACATATTACCATAAACTAGTAAATATTACCATAAACTTTTAATATTCCCATAAAATCCTATATATTCCCATAAGCTCCTACATATTCCCATAAGCACCTACATATTCCCATAAGCTCCCACATATTCCCATAAGCTAACACATATTACCATAAGCTCCTACATATTCCAATAAACTCCTACATACTCCCATAAGCTCCTACTTATTCCCTTGCAACTACAGGTTACCATAATCTACTACATATTCCCATAAGCTCCCACATATTCCCATAAACTACTACATATTCACATCAGCTCCTAATATTCCCATAAGCTCCAACATGTTCCCATAAGCTCCTAAATATTCCCATTAGCTCCTAATATTCCCATAAGCTAACACATATTACCATAAGCTCCAACATATTCCCATAAAATCCTACATACTCCCATAAGCTCCTACTTATTCCCATTAGCAACTACAGGTTACCGTAATCTCCTACATATTCCCATAAGCTCCAACATATACCCATAAGCTTCTACATACTCACATAAGCTCCTACATATTCCCATAAGCTCTCACATATTCCCATAAACTGCTACATATTCACATCAGCTCCTAATATTCCCATAAGCTCCAACATATTCCCATAAGCTCCTAAATATTACCATTAGCTCCTAATATTCCCATTAGCTCCTACATATTCCCATAAGCTCCTGCATATTCCCATAAGCTCCTACTTACTCCCATAAGCTCCTACATATTCCTATATGCTCCCACATATTCCCATAAACTACTACATATTCCCATTAACTCCTACATACTCCCATAAGCTCCTACTTATTTCCTTGCAACTACAGGTTATCATAATCTCCTACATATTCCCATAAGCTCCTACATATCCCCGTAAGCTCCAACATATACCCATAAGCTCCTAATTTTTCCATAAGTGCTGACATATTCCCATAAGCTCCTAAATATGCCCATAAGCTCCCACATATTCCCATAAGCTCCTAAACATTCCCATAAGCTCCTAATATTCCCATAAGCTCCTACATATTCCCATAAGCTAATACATATTCCGATAAGCTCCTGCATATTTCCATATGCTCCTACATATTCCCATAAGCTCCTGCATATTCCCATAAGCTCCCATATATTCCCATAAACTACTACATATTCCCATAAGCTCCTAATATTCCCATAACTCAAACATGTTCCAATAAGCTCATACATATTCCCATAAGCTTCTAATATTCCAACAAGCTCCTACATATTCCCATAAGCTCCCACATATTCCAATAAGCTCCAATATATTACCATAAACTAGTAAATATTACCATAAGCTTCTAATATTCCCATAAGTTCCCATATGTTCCCATAAGCTCCCACATATTACCATAAGCACCTACATATTACCATTAGCTCCCACATATTCCCATCAACTCCTACATACTCCCATAAGCTCCTACTTATTCCCTTGCAACTACAGGTTACCATAATCTACTACATATTCCCATAAGCTCCCACATATTCCCATAAACTACTACATATTCACATCAGCTCCTAATATTCCCATAAGCTCCAACATGTTCCCATAAGCTCCTAAATATTCCCATTAGCTCCTAATATTCCCATAAGCTAACACATATTACCATAAGCTCCAACATATTCCCATAAAATTCTACATACTCCCATAAGCTCCTACTTATTCCCATTAGCAACTACAGGTTACCGTAATCTCCTACATATTCCCATAAGCTCCAACATATATCCATAAGCTTCTACATACTCACATAAGCTCCTACATATTCCCATAAGCTCTCACATATTCCCTTAAACTGCTACATATTCACATCAGCTCCTAATATTCCCATAAGCTCCAACATATTCCCATAAGCTCCTAAATATTACCATTAGCTCCTAATATTCCCATTAGCTCCTACATATTCCCATAAGCTCCTGCATATTCCCATAAGCTCCTACTTACTCCCATAAGCTCCTACATATTCCTATAAGCTCCCACATATTCCCATAAACTACTACATATTCCCATCAACTCCTACATACTCCCGTAAGCTCCTACTTATTTCCTTGCAACTACAGGTTATCATAATCTCCTACATATTCCCATAAGCTCCTACATATCCCCGTAAGCTCCAACATATACCCATAAGCTCCTAACTTTTCCATAAGTGCTGACATATTCCCATAAGCTCCTAAATATGCCCATAAGCTCCCACATATTCCCATAAGCTCCTGAACATTCCCATAAGCTCCTAATATTCCCATAAGCTCCTACATATTCCCATAAGCTAATACATATTCCGATAAGCTCCTGCATATTTCCATATGCTCCTACATATTCCCATAAGCTCCTGCATATTCCCATAAGCTCCCATATATTCCCATAAACTACTACATATTCCCATAAGCTCCTAATATTCCCATAACTCAAACATGTTCCAATAAGCTCATACATATTCCCATAAGCTCCTAATATTTCCATAAGCTCCCACATATTTGCATAAGCTCTACATATTCCCATAAGCTCGTAATGTTCTCATAAGCTTCAACATACTCATGTAAGCTGCTACATATTACCATAAGCTTCCGAAAATTCACATACGCTCCCACATATTCCCATAAGCTCCCGAAAATTCCCATCAGATCCCACATAGTCCCATAAGCTCCCACATACTCCCAAAATCTCCCACATATTCCCATTATCTCCTACATATTCCCATAAGCTACAAGTATATGCCCATTAGCTCCCACATATTCCCATAAGGTCTCACATATTTCCATAATCTATTACATATTTCCATATGCTTAATTATTCCCATAGGCTCCCAAATATTTCCATAAGCTCCTAATATTTCCATAAGCTCCTATTAATCAAATAAGCTCCTACATATTCAAAAAAGCTCTCACATATTCCCTCTAGCTCTTAATATTCCCAAAAGCTCCCACATATTCCCATAAGCTTCTACATATTCATATAATCTACCACATTTATGTGGGCGCTATTGGCAATTTTTTTACCAGTACCAGATTAAGGTCATTGTGATTATAAGACTTGATACCAAAAAAGGATAAAGGACAACATTTTGCAAACCAATTGAATCGTCGTATTACCTTTATAATTCGTCTTGTCTGTCAGCTTTTTTTTGACGTTATCTTCATGAAGTTATCTTTATGAAGTTATGTTATATGAAATTATCTTGTACAACGTTATTCTATATTTAGTTATCTTGTATGAAGTTTTTTTTAATGAAGTTATCTTATATGAAGGTATCTTGCATGAAGTAAGTGGTGAAAATTCACAGAGAATCCTTAATGTTTGATGAAATAGGTTCTATTATTTTTCATGGCCTAATCTTGCCTGATAGTTTTTAAATATATTGAAGGTGTGCTCACTGTTTCAGTAACAGTTACCAGCTAAGAATGTAAATATATATTTTGTGGTTATATGTTCTTACCTATGTTGATAGTCTAAAAAAAGTCTCGGAATAAAGTTACAACTCAGCGTTGACAGTTATTAACAGTACATTGTTTAGTGTGTGTGTGTGTGTGTGTGTGTGTGTTTATTGTTTATTTAAAACAAATGCCAGCACTTTCCCGTTGTGTTTTCCTGGTCGTAAATAAGAAGCAAAACACTTTATGGAATACATTTGGTATTTAGTTTCATTTGTATTTCCAAACAATATAAGTATTATTTCGTTCCCAAACTTTAATAAACAGCAAGAGTGGCTTAATCGTGAGCCTCAACTGTATGATATTGCCCGATGTGTATGCTGTTGCCCCATCTATTTGCTATGACCCGATCTGTATGCTGTAGTCCCGATTTGTATGCAAAAGCCACGATCTGTATGCCGTAGCCTAATCTGTATGATATTGTCCGATCTGTATTTTCTAGCTTCGACCTGTATGCTTTATTCAGATATTCAATGAAATTAACACATTGATATTATTATAAACCAAAGTAACAATGACAAAAATAATAATTTAATGAATAATAATTGTTGGCAAGGGTCGATTAGTTTAAAGTCCCTGTAGAGTAAACGTTCTTCTGTGACATGTATTTTACTGAAGTGAACACAACAGATTCTTAAGGCCTCCGCAAAAACCTGCATCCTCGTCATCACCTGGAGGGGGGGAAAGACAAATATTTACCCATATCCTGATGACGTAATAGTTTTGTGTTGTAAGTCATAATAATAAATGAAAAAAATATTGTTTTATTTAAATAACTAAAATAGATAACTATATATTTTCAATGATATTTCAATATGATTCGACGAAATTGCCATGTCATTGGTAAGCGTACAATAAGAATGAAATTTAAAAATGTGACAAATATAACCTTAGGTAAATGGACTTACTTGAAGAGCTGGAGTCTTCGTCATCTTTGACCGCTATAGGTGGACATAAATAATGAAATATTACAAATAGGATCAAGCCATTATAATGTCTATGTATATATGTATCAATACACTGCCCAATTACTGCATTTTGTTCTCTCTTGCTGTGTAACCGTTGATCTATCTTTCTATCTCTGGCCTTTGGTCATTCAGCCATTTCTCCATCCTTCCAAACAACTAATAGTCCATCTATTAATCCATGCATTTTCATACTTTATTTATACCTTTTTATGAACACGATTGATCGAAATAGCTCTAAAAAGAACTCAGAGAAGTTCCAAGTACTAAGCATGCATTTAAAAATACTAGTACAATAATTGCCGGATTAACAATGCTGTGGTCCCTATGCCAAGAAAAGTTTCAGAACCTTTTTTGAAAAATAAGTTTTTTTTTTTTTCATTTTTGTTTACTACTAAACATTTTGGGGCCCTTTATTTCGCGGGGCCCCTAGGCCATGGCCTAGTCGACCTGTCTGTAAATCCAGCTCTGAGTACAAGTACCCAAGGTGCAAAGTAGAGTACATGTACACACGCTTTTTAAATTACAAGGAAAAGTATAAGTCCAAAAAACACAATGTGCAAGATGATAGCCCAAGTACAATATCTAAAGTGCTTATTGCAGTAAAAGTACAAGTGCTCTAAAAATATTTCACTGAAGTACAAGTACTGGGCAGTAAAATTACCACATCATAGAAAAACAAAATAACAGCAACAGAGAACAAGTGGTGACTAGTAGTTGCTTTGGCAGAGTACTTCGGTTTTTGGCAGCACAGGGCGCCACAGTAGTCATCTACGGCCCTGGTGTCCAATAATACGATTTTAATTCTAATTGTGTAAGACAAAATTGTAAAAAAAATATTTTTGTAGGTTTTTTAACAAAGTAAATAAGTTACAAAAAAAATGAATAAGTACCTTCTAGTTGTTTGGATTGAATACGTACCTTCTAGTTGTTTGGATTGAATACGTACCTTCTAGTTGTTTGGATTGAATACGTACCTTCTAGTTGTTTGGATTGAATACGTACCTTCTAGTTGTTTGGATTGAATACGTACCTTCTAGTTGTTTGGATTGAATACGTACCTTCTAGTTGTTTGGATTGAATACGTACCTTCTAGTTGTTTGGATTGAATACGTACCTTCTAGTTGTTTGGATTGAATACGTACCTTCTAGTTGTTTGGATTGAATACGTACCTTCTAGTTGTTTGGATTGAATACGTACCTTCTAGTTGTTTGGATTGAATACGTACCTTCTAGTTGTTTGGATTGAATACGTACCTTCTAGTTGTTTGGATTGAATACGTACCTTCTAGTTGCTTAGATTTTGACTTGATCACCCCAGTATCTGTGTAGGTATCATCTGTTAGTGAAATGTGTTAGTAAAACATTAGTTAATGAAACAAATGATGATGCCATATACATTTAAGACAATGAAGGGCCCTTTATTATAGATGACTGCAAAAAAGTTCAGTTAAATCCAACACAGACACAAAAACAGACATGCACAGACAGATACACACACACAGACACACACACACAGACACATGCTGTCAAAATACTGTCAACATACTGTCAACAAACTGTCAATATACTGTCAACATACTGTCAACATACTGTCAACATACTGTCAACAAACTATCAACATACTGTCAACATACTGTCAACATACTGTCAACAAACTGTCAACATACTTACTGTCAATATACTGTCAACATACTGTCAACATAATGTCAACATACTGTCAAAATACTGTCAACAAACTGTCAACATAATGTCAACATACTGTCAACAGTGTTAACACACGTTCTACTTACGTCCAATATTCACAGGATCTTTACTCTTTTTATTTTCCTTTTTACCTTTTTTCTCTTTTCCTGCCAGAAGACCCTTAGCTGTTGGACCGTAATAATAGAAACGTATATATATATATATATATATATATATATATATATATATATATATATATATTCATATACTAGTATCAATAAATCCATTCATTCATCCATCCAACCATCCACCCATCCAACCACCCATCCATTCATTCATCCGTCCGTTAGTCCAAAGCCTTCTTGATGCCCTAGGCACAAACCCATACGGGTGCCCCCTTCTGCCCGAGACCCGATCCTCCACTGACCACTGGTATGTTCAGTATTATGCAAAATACTAATAAAGAAAAAAACAGTTATCGACACATAAACTCTACAATAAGGCATTTCTGCATTAAAACTAAAAGTTAATTTTTTTTGTAATAATAATAGATAAAAATACCCAATCATCAGCAGAGATAAGGAATCAAATTGTTCTTGTTTCATTGTCGATCTACTTGAGTTTTGTGTACGTTTCAGCTGAGAAAAATAGCACACAGTTGAACAATTCGTTGCCATTAATGTTCCTACATTTGGAAAAGCAAGCTCGATGTTTTGTCTAATTATTACTTTGTATAATTATGCATGATTGAACTAGTTGTTTTCAGATTTTGATGCACGAAACTTGTGGCGAAAATATGAGTGGAACTGTTGTAGTTCAGTATAATAAATATTGTTCAGATCTTCATGATAAGCATTTACTAGTCCTTCACAATACTGAGATGTTTGTGATACATCGATCAAAAAAGAAAATCGAACTTGTATATCATTCATTTTACACCTGTCCTAGTCTACTCACCTCTGTCTCAAGTTTGCCAACAATGGCGTAGAAAGCAGATTTACGAAATGGTATTTAGAGATACATCAGGGTATACATTACCGTCATTAACCTATGTCTTTCATTTACGTGTCAGAGCTGATTATAATCCACATCTGGTGCTTTTTCTTTAGCAGCTTCTTCAAATCTTTCAAATTCATCCCTAGATTCATGCAAGTGATCTGCTAGTACAAAATACAAATCTTCACACGTTTTCACGTGATCATTTTTAGTGCTTTACTGAGCCTGTGAAAAATGTTGTAACACTTTCCAATAGACAAACATGGAAGAAAATTCTAATTCTTGCGTCTTCTTTGCAATGTTTCGCGATTTGTTAATGTCATATTGATTACGCGCGGCAAGCGGGGCAATAAACATATTTTTCTTGGAGGACTTGTGGTGCCCCCTTGACGCTTGGTGCCCTGGGCACGTGCCTTGTTTGCCTAATGGTAATCCAGTTCTGCGACTATCCATCTGTCACATTCTGTGAGTTTTTGGATGAAATCTACCCCTCCCCTATTTCCTATCCCCACCCTCGTATTGCGTCATCGACTCAGGGGGATAGCGAAAGGCTTTGGTCTTCCCAGGTGTTCACACTTTGGTCAACATCGTCTAGTGCTAGGGAAATTAACCCACTTAGTACATCATCTGACGTCAACTGAGAAAGATCAAAGTAGACAGGGGAGAGAATTTTTACCTTATCAGATTCAAGCGGGAGAGGGGTGGACAATATGTCCCTTTATCGCCACACGCTTGCAGATTACAGCTGGCCATACGTTATGGGTGTGTTCTATAATGGTCGCTGCCTATTGGTCAGTGAAGCGGAAGTCTTGGCACGCATGAATCGCGGGATAAGAGAGATGTGCGTGGCTTGAGACTTCAATGAGTTAGTTGGTGTGAGTTAACATTTGGAGGCATTCAGTCAGAGAGGAGAGTTTGACTCGGACTGCGAGGCTGTCGGATCAACTGGATCTTGGGCTAGAAAAAACAGACTGAGTGGTTGGACTTAGGTGCTACATGAAGTAGGCAACGGACTCATTCCTGGAACAACAAAGAGGCCTTGTGCTACGGACATGTGGGCCTCACATTGATTTGGTGGAATTTGGCAGACCAGTTCATGTAGACGCTTGGACGGTTCCGTTAAGGCAGATATCTCATAAATAATGAATACCATATGTTTCACTCAATAGTTCGACCAGCTCAGGTCTGAGTTCTTAGAACTACCACCCCCAGGTAAGGACCATTCGGTCTTGCTGTATTATAAATGTTTAATATGTTATTGTTAAAGTAGCCGCTAAAACTACTTGCCCTTTTTATGGCACAATGATTTCCTTCGATGTAAATAAATATTTTTTTTTGTATTTACATTTGTTGTGTACTCATTTCTTGTTAAGTTGTGCGCGTCCTGTGGAACCACGTGGCTTGGAAAAATACAAATACTGGCCAAAACTCAGTAGGTGATCATATTCATAGACAACAAGTACAAGGATCCCGCAAGGGGCCCTTGACCCCATCCATACATCCATTCATATGCAGTGGCGTAGCAAGCGAAACTCGCGACCGGGGCACAATAGCTTTATAGCGCCCCCCTATTTATATGTACTATATACCATTTGGCACCATTTGTGAGTTTTGCCCTGGGCACGATGCCCCTTTGTCCCCCTCACTACGCCAATGTCCATATATCTCTATCTATCTATCTATCGTCCACTTACCAATGAACGTGTATCCATAGATAATCAGACCTGCAATTTAAAAGGATGACACATTTAAACAGAAGTGAAGTTGTTATTTATGGGGTGAAGTTGATGAAACCAACAAATGACCACCACGAGTCGTGATGATTTCAATTATGAACACACACACACACACACACAAACACACATACATACACCCACATACACACACTCATACATACACATATATACACACATACACACACACACTCTCGCACACGTACAAAACCCATCAAGAATAAGAAGGATTTAAACTTAATTACTTGACGGTAGCTCGTTGCTATCCACCATACAAAAACACACACGTACGTACCGTCACACATATTCTAACACTACAGCATGAAACCATACAAGAGGAGAAAACAAAAACACAAAAATAATTTGCCTTCACTTCTAATTGACCCAACAAGTTCTTATTTCATGTTAGTTTGTTCTAAATATACAAAGTACAAGAACAATTACAAAACTGGAAGACATTGAACACGACAGGCGCGATAGAACTTAGAGAGATTGGGGACGGATAATGTCGACCTGATGGTACCTGGTTCGATCTTCGGTAAGGAATAAGGAAATTTTTTTAGGTCATTGCACTTTTGGCTGTGGATACCGATCCGGATATGGTTTAAAGGATCTAGGAGATTTAATCTCATCCTAACAGGAACTTCACAAATAGGATATATAACCTCTCCCAATTGAATTTAAAGAGCAATTCAATGTAACATAAAACTAAATACTGTATAATTTTTGTTACATAGAAATAATATAATATTATTTCAAAAGAATCAATATACATATTATTCATTTTCATCTCTGCGTTAAATCGAAAGTAAAGAATTAATACAACAGTATTCCAGTTTAAAATACAATCATGAAAAAAAAAATTGGATCTGCCCGAAACCAAAAAATAACCTCGCCTGCCGATCAAGCCAAAGGGGATATAACTCTATGCAAAGGTTTTGCAGGGTACAGCTAGTGTATAATAATATTTTCATGTGAGATTTTACCAACCTTTTTGTTAAACAATTTATTATTAAATACACTTAACGGATGTGGTCGTTTGGGGTAACAAATGAACACATACAAAGACATTTATCTGTTGTGATTTCATGCGTCCTTTCTGTGAACTTATAGCTTTGGTGGCGCCCGTCTCCTCTCCAAGTCAGCGGCGAAAATTTTTGTCTATATCGGAGATTAAACCCTGTACACTCTGCATGTGGGGTCAAGTTAACTATCGACTTGGATATCCATTCGCCTTTACCAACTTACTTCATTTTAAATCGACGAATTGTATTTTTAAAAAAATACGTTAATAATGTTTAAACAAATGAAGCCCATTTTTAGTCAAACAAAATGCATTCCAAAATTATATAGTTACAGGACAGTTAAATCATCATTGCATTTATGCTCGTATGACTCAAATGTCATGGACATCACAAACCTAATGTTGTCAATCGTTGTGTACTACTTCTCCTAGTCCCCACCCTCTTGATTCTAATTAGCCTCACTGATGTAAGACCAAAAAAAAAATAGCTAACTCACCAATACCAATGCAAATTAAGAATAGAATTCCTAAAACTGTCATGAAATTTCCTTCGTATGATTCAACTTCAGATGAAGTCTGATTGAGACCTAGAATCAAAAATACCTTATATATATATACATATACATATATATATATATATATATATATATATATATATATATATAAAACGTTTTAAAACATAAGCGTTTATAACAAATGCGCTAATAAGAAAAAAAATCATTATATCAAACAATTATTTATATAAATGATCATTACTAATACAAAAAAGCGTGGGCGCCCATTTAGTTACATATATATATATATATATATATATATATATATATATATATATATAGTGAGAGAGAGAGAGAGAGAGAGAGAGAGAGAGAGAGAGAGAGAGAGAATTTATTTATTGATATTTATTTATCAACTAATGTAAAGACATTTAATTGATTATATTACATTCCGGGACATTTGCAAAAAGAAAATCATATATAAATGACATTTAAAAATAATAAGAATTAAATGTATCCTTGTTTAACGTGTAGAAAAATACATGATTAAAAAGTAAAGATTGTATTTTATGAAAGAGACTATAAGTAAGTATGAGTACAATTTATGGTAAAATGCATCGGAGTTCACCTGTTTCTGTAGACACGGTTTACTAGTGTTAGCTGTGGGACAAACGTTTTGGTAAGCTGTATGGCTAGCTAGCTATGTGTCTAGCTAGCTGTGTGGCTAGCACAAGTTCAATTCTCACAATTGATGTCATGTATCCCATTCAAAGTCGGGTAGACTAGATTGATTAATCGATCGGACCCGAGCAAATCTCCCGGGACTCACCGAGCCATCCCGAGGGGATGGAGGCAACCCGTTCACTTTTATAGGACCCTAAGCCTTTAGAGGGGGGGGGGCATCGCCGTAGCTATTAAAATATTTAGTTTAGAAATTGTAAAGAATGTGGGGCCAGAGGTGCCTCCCTGTATCATAATATGTCATGGGCCCCATTAAACCCTGGTTTTCGGCCCTTACACTGTCAAAATACATTAGGAGTGTTTTAAGGACCGGAGACTGTCATTGCCTAGTCTCTAAGAGGGTTAAACATTTATTTCATTTTTCCTCCCCTTTTATTCACCCAATATAACGTAATCATCTCACCATTGAAGTAACAGGTAATGGATCCGAACGGTTTGCACCCAATATAACGTAAACATCTCACCATTGAAGTAACAGGTAACGGATCCGAACTGTTTGCACCCGCCAATGTAGGTCATGTGCACCTCCAGCTCTTCCCAAGTTAACGTGATGTTTTGTTTGACACATTTCATCGTTTGGTAGACTTCCGGATTTCTCATGACAGACACCGATACCAATGGCGAGCTCAGGTGCTCCACGCAGAACTCCAGCATAGCGTTCGTGCCCACAGGGGCGTCGACAAAACAGTTTTCGGGGTCCAGCTCTTTGTCATTCATTTTGACGACAGGTAAGGGGCTCGCTATGGAAATGGAAGAGACCAAAAAAAAAAGACATAATATGTGTATGAGTTCTGACAGTAAATGTCAATTAGGAAAGTTTAGAGTTGAAGTGACTTTATATCATCTTCTCATTTCCGGCACGAGGCTTTGACGGGAATCAGATGTCTGCCATTTCCCTGACAAGGGTGAAGGGTAATTAATGATGATGATGAACTTATCGTTCCGTTATTAATAACCTGTGTTCAGCCTGTTAATTACAAGGCTCAATGCTAAATATGAATTACAACACCTGTGAAAAAATTGTAAAAATAAAAGTAAAAGAAATAAAGTATTTCTTTGATCATTTAATGATTTCTCCATATTTCCTTCAGTTATACAGGCTACTTCATGATGACTGAACACAGACTACTGTCATGATGACTGAACACAGACGACTGTCATGATGACTGAACACAGACTACTGTCATGATGACTGAACACAGACTACTGTCATGATGACTGAACACAGACTACTGTCATGATGACTGAACACATACTACTGTCATGATGACTGAACACAGACTACTGTCATGATGACTGAACACAGACTACTGTCATGATGACTGAACACAGACTACTGTCATGATGACTGAACACAGACTACTGTCATGATGACTGAACACAGACGACTGTCATGATGACTGAACACAGACTACTGTCATGATGACTGAACACAGACTACTGTCATGATGACTGAACACAGACTACTGTCATGATGACTGAACACATACTACTGTCATGATGACTGAACACAGACTACTGTCATGATGACTGAACACAGACTACTGTCATGATGACTGAACACAGACGACTGTCATGATGACTGAACACAGACTACTGTCATGATGACTGAAGTGTGCAACATCTGAATGTGCAGATCGATTTAACGCCATTTATGCCTACCCTGTCATGCTCTCACTAAACTTCGTGACCTCAACGATTTCTATCCCGAAACATTTCCGAGTTACTTCCATAGCTTTGAACCCAGTTCTCTTGACTTGCGGAAGGATGCACTAACTTTGACATCTAACGCGTTCTAAACTTACGGTGCACTTTCACGACATCAGAAACGGCTTGCCAGTTGGCGTTTTTCATCATGGGCACCATCAGGAACATGGAGTTGTTGATCTCAGGGGTCGCAATCTGTGTAATCTTAAAATTATAAGACTGGTGGTAGGTTACCTCCCACCACAAGCATGGGCTGCCGGCACACCGTTCCTTCTTGACGTCAAAGCGGCAGATCTGCAATACAGATGGTAATACAGATTTAGGGATGGGGGTACGGGGGGGGGGGGAAAGCAGTGACGTAATCAATGCGAACGGTTAACGCAGGGTGGTCTCTGAAAGTTGCGAAACCCATTTTTAGTCTTAAAACATGGGGCCCGCCAAGATCCATAATAAGTTCATGACTTTCTCTCTGCCGTTTGAAAATTCGATGAAATATACTCGAGTCTAAAGACGTAGTGTCCATGAAGATATCCCATCTATGATCCTAAGATAACACCCCTCTCCTATTCCACCTTTATCCCCTTCGCCCCGCCGCCCCCCCCCCTCACAGAAAAATGGAAAATAAAAATTACCAAGTTCGTTCTGCCACTTTCTTGCTGCCAATACACATCAACTATGTGGAGTGAGGACTCGGTGAATCTGAGTGAACCTGTGAGAAAGATTTCCTCTTTCCAGGCTATGTAGCCATCACTGTAGCACTTTGGTTCAGCCATTTTGTGCACGTCTACTTCAGCAACTTGTCTATCTGCGGCGTTAAGTCTATACACTGGGGTGGGGGTAGGGAGTGGGGGGGGGGGGGTGGAAGCAAAAAAAATCTTTTAGTTTATTTCATTTTTTTGTACAATGTGCATTCCGTTATCATTTCGTTTATCATTTCGTAATCATTACATTATCTTTACGTTTTCATTATGCTTTCAATATGTTATTATTAAGTTTTCATTACGTTTTCATTACGTTATCATTTAAAGTTTTTTTTTTTTTTTTTTTTTTTTTTAAAGTGGGGTAAAAAATACATTCAAACCTAAGTCAAAAGCCCATTTAAAGTTGGGTGAACACAGACAGAGTGTTAAGAAGTCTGATACTGGAAACAATAATTAGACTATGAGACTACATCATTTTCTGCGGAAGGGGATTTTAGGTAGCCGCAATTACCAATGATGGAAATAGAACAAATGTTTCTTGACATCACAAACTTCGCACCCGCCCCCTCCCTCCTGTATAACACCCCCCCACCCCCAGTCTCCTGAACGTGTAATCCCCAAAAGCCTAAAGGCTCATCCGACCACCCCACCGACATCCCCCCCCCCCAGGCTTCATCTAAATACACACAAATTACATACACAGTAGGGTTATGACTTTATACATTTTTTTTTTCAGAATCTTATTTAACATGTCATTTTTTAATGAACAATTGTGAACAAAATATGAAAATAATATGAATTTATTTTTCACTCAAAAAAACATTCCCCACCAACGCCATCTTGTGTTTACAAAAAAGAAGCGTTTTTTCAATAAAATTATTTCTTTATGGATTGCGCATTAACAAATATTTGATTACATTAATTACATCTAGGAACTTTATTGGGTATTTATTACATCCATGTCTGAAACAAAAGAAATAAAAAAAGTTTATTTTAAATTTTAAGTGCACTGTTTGAATGTATTATGCGTCGACTGCAACTGTACCGAAATTAATCAAATCTTATGATACATTTGTTTGGTAATTGTCAAGAGTGGTCTGCGTGGAATTTGGAAAGTCTGCTTGGTTGATTTGGGAATATTGTATTATTTTATTTCAATTTTATTCAATTGTAATCGTCTGCTTGTAATTAATTTTGTAGGAAAGCAAATTTGTCAACAAATAAAGCTTGTAAAGTTTTAAAAATAATAAGCGAACACTCTCGCAATATTGAAGATCCTTCGCAGTCAGGAGTGTATAAGGCAACCCATAAAGAAGCAGAATCGTTGAAGTTGCAGTTTAAAAACAGCTTACAAAATTTTGAATGGTGCATACATTTTGACAAAAAAATATAAGAAGAAAAAAAAGTTTTTTACTGAAAAACGTTGAAAAAGAAATTCGATTAGACATATTGTCTCTGACAAATGGAAAAGCTGAGACAATATTTACTGCGAATAGGGCTGTTCTAGCTGAATACGAACACTATTCATGTATTCGAGTAATTATTTGCGATACAACGAATACGAATTCTGGCAATAAAAATGGTGTGGTACGCAATCTTCAAAATTACTGTCAACAGAACAGTGAACAAATCCCTTATACATAGGCTCCCAGCTTCCTGTTTTAGACCTAGTACTCAATCATGCTATGGATTCTGTTTTAGACAAGGAAACGTCTAGTCCAAACTTTTCTTATCCATTTGTTGCTGAAATTCGCGCAAATTACGAGTCTCTTAAAGAGAAATTTGGTTCTCAAGATAATAGTCCAGAAATCATGTGAGAAAACAAAGGATGGAGAGATGACATGAAGTTTTTACATCACTTGACGCAAGTATTTCGCTATTACGAATTAAATAAAACATTTACATTTATTCACTTCCAGAGACTGACGGCTTTA
This sequence comes from Bulinus truncatus, assembly GCA_021962125.1. Classification (NCBI taxonomy): domain Eukaryota; kingdom Metazoa; phylum Mollusca; class Gastropoda; family Planorbidae; genus Bulinus; species Bulinus truncatus. Next base: position 2,111,293 of record JAGDYQ010000089.1, read on the forward strand.
ATAATGCTCGTTGGAATTCAAGTGCAATACTAGCACTTCTGGCATTTATTCTATTCCGGAAAATAGAAATGAGAAATTTGAACATTAGTGTGCTTTCATAGTGAGAACATGGTTGAAGTATGGTTTTCAGATCAAAGGGACTGGAAAATATGAAAAAGAGATTTTAGCACCTTCTTTGCATAGATACAATGAAGCAGAAAGATGCTTCTTGAGGCACTGGGTTTGTGAAGATTCAGCAATACCTGGTATAGAACGAAATAACTGCTATGCAGAAAGAGCTATACAAATAATGCAAGATATTGTTCCACGTTGCGAGACTTCAAACTCAATAACTGTTTTATTCTCACTAATGATGAAGCATAAAACTTTTTTTATGTTTCCTATGTTGTCCTTTATTATCATTTCATATTTTGGACATCTCTATACTCACGCACACATGCATTGCACATGTGGTTCGTGTGTAACTTTCCCTTACAGTGTTGTGTTACATATATTATATTTATGATATTCGTTTTATGGTTTGGTGGGGAAGGTTTTTCAAATATTTTCAAAAAAGGTTATTTGTGTCATAATACACCCATGAAAAGTCACCTCTTCTTGACATGTAAATATGAGGTTACAAAAAAGTCATAACCCTAATGCACAGTCATCAACAGCTGGCAATGATGGCCAGGGTTTGTGCGTGCTGCCCAGATGTGAAGATGTGGCCGAACTAGGGAAGAGATCTAGGCAGGGGCGCAAAAAAAAAACAAAAACTAAACTCTAAACAAGGGACGCAACAAAAACTAACTGCGCCATACATGATGGTTCACGTACTGCCACCATGTATAGTGCACACAATGTGCTAATTTGTGTAGTTGTGAATGAAATGTAAAAAAAAAAACAACTATTTCACGGATGTAGAGTCGGTTATAATAATGGTGGCCGCACTGATAAATCCTATTATTTTTATCGGAATTTTGGAGTCAGTATCATTTTTTTATGGTTCAACGCTCTATCTGGGACCAGGGGGACTTCTACCGATCTAAGTCCGGTATTTGACCGGCTGCCATAGCAGTGGTAGTGACTTAGCTTTGACGCGGAACGATGTGACAAGTTCTTGGAAATAACAAAGAGCGCCCCATCTTCAAAATATAACTAGCACACACTACAATACATATGGTCATGGTGGAAAATGAGTTTTACAGAACGCAGTGGCTCCGGCACCAGCCAAAACCATTATATTAGGGTATAAGGAACATGGCATATATAATTTCTTTTTTTCAGAATTTTTTTTTCAAGATTAGGGTTAGGGTTAGGGATAGGGATAGGGATAGGGTTAGGGATAGGGTTAGGGATAGGGTTAGGGATAGGGTTAGGGTTAGGGTGTGGAGCAATATCTATAGTTGGTACCCGAAGTAAAAAAAAAAATACGGTCGGACCGAACCGTAGCCACTGCGTTTACAGAAAGTTTGTTTAAAAGACGTACATTTCATCTGTGTCTCTAAGGTGTGCATTCTTCGGACGTCATCAGACATCAAAATGAGAAAAGTTAAACTAAAATATAATTTCATTCTCATCGTGTACCCTGTGAAATAAATACACACATATATAGCCATACTTCAAACCAAGGTTGTCCAATATTTAGCCCGTGGGCTTCAAGCGGCGTTCTTAAAGCGGCCCGTGAGACGGTGATCACAGTTTATAAAATTAGAAAAAAAAAATTCTAAGGAGAAAAATACCCCGTATAAAGATGTTGATAGTGATTATATTTAACGACGTAATGGACAATGAAATATCAGTTTGTCTCACCAGTCTATAGGGAGTGTCTACTTAGGCTAATCATGAATGCAACAACTTTGCTAGGACTATAATTATGAGCACGGGGGGGGGGGGAGGAGAAGATGAATGTCATGCTAGGATTTTTTGTTTAGATGATTACTGTAACAGATTGTGTAATTAGATGATTACAGTAATAGATTGTGTAATTAGATGATTACAGTAATAGATTGTGTAATTAGATGATTACTGTAATAGATAGTGTAATTAGATGATTACTGTAATAGATAGTGTAATTAGATGATTACTGTAATAGATAGTGTAATTAGATGATTACTGTAATAGATAGTGTAATTAGATGATTACTGTAATAGATAGTGTAATTAGATGATTACTGTAATAGATTGAGTAATTAGTGTCATTTTAAGACACCTCTTAGCCAAAAGGGTTTTCTTAAGCCTTTTCTAGGCTCAATGATAATGTATCTAGTACAGCTGTGGATAGAATCCCGGCAATGTTTGTCACCATCTGACAGAATACATTTGTGTTCAATCTGATGCTATAACATTTGATATATGCTAGAAATCAAGAAAATGATATGATTATTACATGTAAACCTCATACTTATATGTAAAGAATATGTGCAGAATATGAGAAAAGCCCTAAGTTCACTGCTCTATGAGTGTACATATTACTGGCAATGTATATTATCAGGCATATTATTTAACCTTGGTCCCACAACCTGGGGATAAAATACCCACTGCCCAGATTTTTTTTTGCAATTGTTCTTTGAGGGTTTTTTTTTTTGTACTTTTTTTTTGCTAATTTGTCGAAGCTGCAAAAGAAATAACACCAGGTGTGGATTATAAGTCAAGTTTGACCCCATAAGCATCAACGAAAGACAGTGGTCATTGATGGTGATACCCCGAAGATAAAAAAGTTACAGTATTTTTGTCTATTATTATTTCAAACAACTTACTTGTAGGATTTATATGAGTGATAGTAATACAAACATATGTGTTAACAACTATTTTTCTTTGTTAGTATTTTGCATAATATTGAACAAACAAGCGGTCAGTGGAGATTCGAGGGCTCGGGGCAAAAGGGAGCAGAAGGGGCACCACCCTAGTGGGTTCGTGCTGGGGCACCAAGATGGCTTTAAAATATATACTATCTTTTGTTATGCCATTTCGTATCTCACCTAGGATCAGCACATTTCATAGGTTATACACGTTTCCTAGGTTATCACATTGTATAGGTAAACACATTTTCTATGTTATACACATTGTCTAGGTTAGACACATTGTCTAAGTTATACACATTGTCTAGGTTATACACATTGTCTAGGTTATACACATTGTCTAGGTTATACACATTGCCTAAGTTATACATATTGTCTAAATTATACACATTGTCTAAGTTATACACATTGTCTAGGTTATACAGCAGATCGAAAAAGTCAAAACAAGGACAAAAATATTGGAATTCTAATAAGCAAATGTTATTCTTGACATAAACTGTTTATCATAAAATTATGGGATATCCTACGGTCATTATTCGGAAAAAAATATTTTCTTAAAGTGCTCAAATGTTATTTAACCCTCAAACACGATTTTCATTTCTACGTTTTCAATACAGTACCAACCAACAATTTGTTAAGAGGCTTTGAATACATAAAATGGTTGAATAATACCCACAAAGGTTAACATGGTTAAATGTATTTAGAATACAATTAAGTGTGTTACAAAAAGTCCGCATTTTTTATTTTTATTCAAAATGCAGACAAAATAGCAATTTCCGCATTTAGAAAGATACTATAGAGACGAATCAATCATACCAAAAAAAAAATGATTATATATTTATAGAATAAATATGTATGTTATGTCATTGATAGTCTGATTTTGAATGCCACAGCGCATGTATCGGATTCAAATTAAAGGACTTGAGAAACTTTGGTTAAATTAATTTATTTTAGAGAAAGCTATTGTAAGATAATCAGGAAATAATTTTCTTTCATTGAAATAGTGTTATATCCAAACTAACAATTTAGGTTTCAGACTTTCTAAACAAAACATTTTTAACTTAATTTTTAGTTACAGTTATTAGTAAAAGCTTTATTTTTGTTAACATATCTTAAGTTTTTTTCTTCTTTCATTATAAAAGAATTCACGATCATACTATAGCTTTTTAGCTTGATCTAGCACTACTTAATTTTATTAAACCTTTATCATTTGAAAACACAATCAATGTATTAACACTTATCAACTGTAGCCACAACACATGTACCAACACTGATCAACTGTAGCCACAACACATGTACCAACACTTATCAACTGTAGCCACAACACATGTACCAACACTTATCAACTGTAGCCACAACACATGTACCAACACTCATAGTCCTAATTTACACTCAATATTCAATTTTGTAACATCAATCAAAACTCATACTAAACATCAAAATTGAAGTTGATTTTTCGATCTTAATTTATGTATTGTAATTATTGGATTAATATATTGCACTACGCCACAGACGCTACTATATTCTCAGAATATTTATATATTTACATACATAGTTACATACATAAACACACACACACATGTGTGCGTGCGTTCGAACGAATGTGTTTGTGTGTGTGTGTCTATGTTTATCTGAGTCTTGGCGCGTGTGAAAGTGATTAAAAGGAGCTGTTTGAATGGTTAAAAAATGAAAACTTTGAGCTTGTTATCTTTAAAAAAAAACGTTTGTTGAAGGCTTTCACGTAGCCATGACCCTCTCTAGATTTAGAATATCTAAATATATCCTTCATTGTATAAGCACATGTTAAATCTTTATATATATATATATATATATATATATATATATATATATATATATATATACCTTTTAAGTATGATGTCTTACATAAAAAGAGAACATTATGTAAAATCATATACCCTGCGAGGTCAAAGATTGTGAAAGGTCACATGTTATGTACGGTAAGTGTCACAGATTATGTAAGGTCAGATGTTATATAATGTCGTATTTCTTACCATGCAAGGATACACTCTTTACAGTTTTGTTTCATGACGTGCGTGTTATAATTTCACTTAAAGTCACATCCGGTACACCTAAACGTAAGTCTTATCCAGTCTAATTGAACTTAACATGACCGTTTATTGTTAAGTGCAATAAAATGGTCAATTAAACTTCCTTGTTTAGTTAATCATAGGCGGGTATATAATGGCAGGCTCACATTTGCACTATACGTTAGACCCCGAATTTACAGGGGCCCCCGAAAAAGTGCCCACTTTTTTTAAACTTTATCTTATTTTTTATTTGTTAATCACATTTGGTCCTTGTTTATATAAACATCATTAGAAATTAGATGAAAACTTAGTGTGATAAATGGGAGCAATATATTCATCAGTTTAACTTTTTTTTTTTTATATTTAAGAATGTACAAATTAACATTTAAAAAAAAAACTGTTTTTCATAACAACTAACTTGTTTATTCGCCCGCAATCTATTACTCATTGAATGCAAATATTATATATATAGAATCGGGAAAAACTATCAATTTAACATTTTTTATCGTCTGCTGATGTTTATGTTTAAAGATAAGAAATGGGATTTACAGCAATCCTTTTTCGGACCATAGTCTGCTCAGTCACATAAAGACATGTGATAAAGTCATGTGAATGCGTTATGTAATAGTTCATCTAAAAGTACATTAACGATAACTACTAATTCATCTCCTATAAATGTGTCAAGGAACAAATTAATAACAAACTATCTTGATAAAAGGAATATAACAACTCAATGTAACATGACTGAATTTCGTCTAAAAAAAAACTTATTCCTATCATTTGAGTTTTTAGAGCATTTTCGAAAAAAAATGCTCTATTGTCCCCGTTTTGTCTGTCTGTCTGTCCGTCATCACCCTAGATCTCAACAACCATAAGTCCTAGACCCATGATGTATATATCATTTTGTATGTCCTGGCCTGCCAAGAAATGACTTTTTTTCCATTTCGCGATCTGACCTCTCAGGGCCGTAAAAGGGGCCTTAGTACCGTTTTTTTACTATATAAGCTATATTAATTCTAAATTATAGTCATTTAATCGTCCGAAAACTCCGTCAATTGTTGCATAGCTCTGATACTTTTAATTTTACTATATAAGCTATATTAATTCTAAATTATAGTCATTTAATCGTCCGAAAACTCCGTCAATTGTTGCATAGCTCTGATACTTTCAATTTTTCGAAAAAAAATGCTCTATTGTCCCCGTTTTGTCTGTCTGTCTGTCCGTCATTACCCTAGATCTCAACAACCATAAGTCCTAGACCCATGATGTATATATCATTTTGTAGGTCTTGGCCTGCCAAAAAATGACTTTTTTCCATTTTTCGATCTGACCTCTCAGGGCCGTAAAAGGGGCCTTAGTACCGTTTTTTACAATATAAGCTATATTAATAAAGGAGCGCTATATCTCAGCAACTATAAGTCCTAGACCCATGATGTATATATCATTTTGTAGGTCTTGGCCTGCCATGTGTACATCAAAAGTTCATTTCGCGATAGGACCTCTGAGGGCCGGGCTTCTGAGGGCCGGGCTTCTGAGGGCCGGGCTTCAGGGCTCCTCAGGGGCTATATATTATATATACACCTTGTACGTTCAATGTATAAAGTCCCTGTAAGGATGAGATAAAATCCCTTAAATCCTATAAACCACTAATGGGACGGTTTTATGGTGCCCTTCTTTCATCCCCACCATAGCCGATAGTGCAATGGCCATGGAGGCACCACGGGAGATATATCGGGAACTTGAGCCAAGACCTGAAAAATTTTATTGGTCCTCACCGGAGATCGAACCAGGTACCTTCAGGTCGACAGTCGAGCGCGTTACCGCACGACCATCCGTCCCCTTGTACGTTCAATAACCCGTTCATTTGGTGCGAAATACTGCAGCACGTAATTTCACCAAGATTTATTAAGAAACTCATCAAATGAAATAGTAAGCTTGTGTTCTGAGTTTAATTGAAAGTATCAGAGCTATGCAACAATTGACGGAGTTTTCGGACGATTAAATGACTATAATTTAGAATGTTTTCAATTATGAGTCCTATTTCAGTAACCACAAACCACTTGTAGTTAGATTTAAGAGACAATAATTTTTTTTCAAATATAAAGAAACGTCTTTATAATTTTTTTTTACAAATATATGCATTACACAATTGAATTTGTAAACATTTCCAAAATTTACAAATATTTACTGAAAAATAGCATACGTACTGATACATAATACGAAAATGCGCTAACACGTCCTGTGTCCAGAATGGAACAGGCTTAATTGCTTGTTTTTTTTAGTTATGACGTGCAAAGTATGATTAATTCTGTACATTATAAAAATAGCTCTACTAGTCTACTGAGTTGGGGGGGAGGGTAGGGGCAGCTAATGATACCAAGAAGTTTATTCAACTGTTTTAATGTAAAAAAAAAGGATTATGTATTAGATGTGAAAAGGGCTCGTTCGCCAATGACGTAACGCTTAAGGGGGGGGGGAGGGGGGTCTATGATTTTGTGACATTTTGTGACAGGGAAGGGGGGGGTCTGTGAAATTGTGACGTCACAAAAAAATAATAATTATCTATGAGGGAATCCAAAATTTGGTTGAATTTTCTGCCAAAGTTAAAATTCTTCTCAACTTGAAATTTTGAAAATTGACCGTGATGAACATTTTGTATCTTAAAAATTTCAATAGTTATTACTTTTTTGACTAGGTTTGACTAAAAAAGTTCATTATTTGTCTCCAAAAATAACGAAAGAAAAATAAATCAGTAATTTGAGGTATTTTAATTTATTTTAACTTGCGACGTGACATAAGGGGGGGGGGGGAGGTGAACAATTTTTGACACTTTGTGACAAGGGGGAAGGGGGGGGGGGTCTAAAATGTCGTTTTTTTGCGTTACGTCATTTGCGAACGAGCCCAAATGCTTGTTTTTTTGTAGTTTGTCAAACTCAACGTAATACAAGTATTTATTTTACTACTATTATTTATTATCAGGTATTACTAGTTTGTAGATTGAACGCATCATGGGAAGTAATCCAAATACAAACAGAATCTATGGTAAGCGGGTAATCTTATACTAATATTAAAAAATCAAATAATCAAACGCAAAAATGTACTATAGCATAGGTTGATAACAATTTTTTTATTGTCTATGTGCGTGTTGCTTATTTTTAAGTGTGTATTGCTTATATTTAAGTGTGTATGTTGCTTATATTTAAGTGTGTATGTTGCTTATATTTAAGTGTGTACTGCTTATATTTAAGTGTGTATTGCTTATATTTAAGTGTGTATGTTGCTTATATTTAAGTGTGTATGTTGCTTATATTTAAGTGTGTACTGCTTATATTTAAGTGTGTATTGCTTATATTTAAGTGTGTACTGCTTATATTTAAGTGTGTATTGCTTATATTTAAGTGTGTTGGTGTGTGCTTCTTATTTTTAAGGTTCTGTTGAAATTCTGCAGTCAACGGGAAGCGAGGCTGACCTTCACCAACACATTCTCGACTGCCAGAAGAGCCCACGTCATGGTGAGTTTATACCAGTCAAACTGTTTGACAGGCAACATCTACCGGAGAAGTACCGTGAAGGTAAACTTTTTGATTACATTAAGGCTGAGGCAGAACTGGCAGTCAAAGTGGAAGTCAAAACTTGCAGCCCTTATAGACCGGAATTTTGGCCCGGTACCTTTTCTCCGTATCCATCATACAAGAACTCTGGCTGCGGAAGTGGAGAGGTGTTTAACGTTCTCCAATTTTCTGAAGGTGTCGGGCTCGATGTTCGCGGGAAACTGTTCAATAGTAAGCACACCACCTGTAAGTGCACAAAATGCGCTAAAAAAGAGAAACCCAGCACTAGCTGGTGGGAAATAATCGTCAGGACAGCCACGCACGTAGTTTTCGATGAAATCGAGGCCGCGCAGACGATATGCAAATTATATTACGATGACAAACACAGTCACGTGATCACCCTGAGCAACCTCAGCGTGTATGCTATGAATGCAGAGACAGATTCTATGATGCTGAGATACGTCACCTGTGACAATGACCTTGGGCCCAAACTCGGGCAGCTCAGAAGACAATGCAGGGAGCTGTGGGCTGAGGTCTGCGATATCTACAAAGGCTCGGGCGACAGGTTTTGTTTTCTGGTCTCCCACCCACACGGATGCTCTAAACAGGTCAGCGTAGGTGAATGGGTGGACAGTATCAGGTGTGATAAGTACAATGATGATTACGACATGAGCCGACTGACCTACACGACGTCCACTTGTCCAGGCAGCAGTGGGGCCTACGTCCACAGTATAAGTCTTGGAGGTAGCCATGTCCACTCAGGTGCGAAAGACGATGGCTTAAACTACAGTGGTCAAGGCGTGCAATACAGTGGAGGAAAGGGTTTGAATACTACTGCCGAAGTGAAGGATGTCGCTTAATCAGCTACGTATAGCACTGTGTCTACCACTGCCAGAAAAACATGTAGCCCCTGAGAAACTTTATATACTTCTAATGCATATTAACTTAAAACTTTACTTTAAGATAGTGTTTTATCTTATTTTGCTTTTGTATAGTTAAGACCATTATATTTAGATTTTTTTTCGTATGATATGAACATTCTTAGACTTTCTATATAATTGGTTGTGAGCAGGGTCGGGTGACGGAGAATGTTTGGTTTGACACCGATACAGTTGTCGGAATTTAACAACCTCCCATACCGGGAAAGAGGGGATAAAAGAAGAAAACAATGTTATTTTTATTATATATAACTAGGGAGATGTATAAATTATACTATTGTATACGTTTGTAAATGTATAATAAAATATAAGTACGATGTATTACAGGGTGATTTTTGTTATTAATTAAATACAAAATTAAAAAAAAATATCTTAATAGTCATTTATTAGCTTTAGTAATTTATCTCTGAAATATATTCACATTGTTCGGACTGGTCAGCAAAACTTTGAGTGGCCAACATGCTAATTCAGCACAGACCTCCATCCAATGTTCCCTATTACTTATAAAGGCTATGTGAGGCAAGAAACAATAAAACTTAGATTTCACTTAAGTCTCTCATTGCAAAGTGTGCAATCTTATTTGTTTTTAGTTGTATTGCCATGTGTTACCCAGTTGTTTAAATGTGCATCAAAAGTGTATTATTTCAACATCACACAGTGAGCTTTAAGATCAAATTGATTCTATTGAGTAATCTATTTTATACATAAATCTATAAGGTGATAGAAAAAATTGATAACGCCTATTACAAAATTTGCCACGTTTTAACAACACCCAATTCTAAGAGTGCTCTCTGTAACTTTTTTTGCTGTGTGTGAAGTCCCTGTAAGGATGAGATGAAATCTCTTAGACCCTATGAACCACTAAAGGGACGGCTTTTATGGTGCCCTTCTTTCATCCCCACCATAGCCGATAGTGCAATGGCCATGGAGGCACCACGGGAGATATATCGAGAACTTAAGCCAAAACCTGAAAAAATTTCCTTGGTCCTCACCGGAGATCAAACCAGGTACCTTCATGTCAACAGTCGAGCGCTTTACCGTATGACCATCCGTCATTTTTTGGCTGTAACACAATACAAATATAAGGTCTGATGTGCTTCTAATTAAATGGTCAAGGTGACCGTTTGTTAAAAATAACTTGGGACCCTAATAAACTTTAACATGAGAGGCCCTTCAACCTCACTAACTATTTAGCCACGCTCGGAAAAATAAATTAACATGATAACAATCTGTTTGGCTTTTAACATAATAACAATCTGTCTGGCTATTAGCTTGATAACAATCTGTCCGGCTATTAACACGATAACAATCTGTCTGGCTATTAACATGATAACATTCTGTCTGGCCATTAACACGATAACAATCTGTCTGGCTATTTACATGATAACATTCTGTCTGGCTGTACAATAAATAATAAATATTGGTATTTTCAACTAAAATCGATAGGCAAATAAAATACATATTTTCTGTCAACATTGAATATGATTTTTTTATAAAAAGTTGTTTAAAAAAATTATAATGTCTTAAACAGATATATATTTATTCACCCGACTTTATTATCACGACTAGGCGACTTTCATCCACCAATATGAAACAGAAGTTGGAAAACTAATAACAATACAGTACTTGAATACTTAAGTATCAATAGATTGAAAGAATCTGTTGATAGTTTAAATTCTCATATTAACTGATTCACGAAAACTATCAAATCACCAATAGTACAGAAACAAAAAACAAATTAATCAAACAGAATTAAGTTATTTATTTTCATACTAATTCTAATAAAGCATCTCTCATGATATGTCCTGTTTACTGGTCATCATAATACACACAAGCTAGCATTTTTCAAGGGGCATTCAAGTTGTAAAGAGGTAGGTAATGGGCTCGAATCTCAATGAGAGCTTTGTTGTATTTCTTAAGCTTTCTGTCTCCAATTACAGCAGACTCCATTTACATCAACGCCTAGTAACATAAGGGTCCCATAACATCTATCTCCAGCTACAGCAGTGCTCCATTACATCAATGTCCAGCAACATCAGCGTCCCATTACATGAATGTCCAGTTACATCAATGTTCAATTACATAATATCCTAGTACACCATCGTCCAGTTACATCAGTGTCCAGTTACACCAGTGTCCAGCTACATCAGTGTCAAGTTACATCAGTGTTTAGTTGCATTAGTGTCCAGTTACATCAGTGTCCAGCTACATCAGTGTCCAGTTACATCAGCGTCCAGCCAGATCAGTGTCCAGCTACATCAGTGTCCGGTTATTTTATGAGGTTGTAGTAGCCGAGTACGTTGTGGCTGAAATGGAATTCAAAACAAATCCTTGCATCATTTATTATTTATGAACTAATTCATTTCAACAGACAGACATAACAGTCCTATCAGTGAACTACCACTGTACTATCACTGTACTGTGACTGTGACATCACTGTACTATCAATATACTACTACGGTACTTTCACCGATGCTACTTCATTGCTATTACCTTAAATTTAAAGTTTAGAGTACTCCCCCTTTAATACAGTAAATGTTCCCCACTTCAAGACCTTTTATATATATGTATATATATATATATATATATTTAAAAAAACGGGCCGAAAAATTGAAAGCCTTAGCAAATTATGAACATTCACATAATAACAGGCTCACTGTTATATTTAAAACCACTGAAACATACATTATAAGAAAGACAACTTTTGTCTTGATCAAGAGACTGAGTCCGCTTCATCGTTTATGACTGTTTGATTGCGCCCCTTGTATCTATTCATTCACATAAGAGGGTGTCTTATTCGGCGTACTTTGGAACTAGCACACCGGGCGGAAGATTAATGACATCGGTTTCTGGGATACCAATGGGCCCCCTACCCCATCCTTGGAGGGGGAAATCGGGACATGGGAGTAATTACCTATCTTCGACTCGAACTAATGGTACGCCTATGGAAAGTAGAAACTCGTTTTAATTTCCGTACAGCCAGTGGTACCGGATGGTCATGTGCTAGAGTTCACAACCTTCAACCTGAAGATCCCACGCTCAAATCTGTGATTTTAATGAGGTTGATATGAAGTCCAAAAAATTAAATAGATGAAATATGCTGCGTTTGCCACCCAATCCCCACAGCTATTTGCCTAGGATACAGAAACAAATAAACTCAAAAGTATTTAGACTCTGTGACCCACATCAGACTGTCTATACATCAGACTGTGCTAGTTTTGTTTATACTTAAGGAATCTATCATGCCTAATTTTTTGGAAGATTGAGCCTATTGTCATGACACGGTGTGCTTTTTTGTGGAATCCATTTATTTGACTTGATGTTGTATAATTAAATTTGATTATGTCTATTCATATATTGATTTATTTCTGTATACTTTAGTATACTTGTATAATCTTTAAAACATGTGTGTGACGTGAATTCTTGCTTACAATCAATTGAAATTTATGTCTTGATAATTTCACAAGTTATTCACACGGTCCATGAATAAAATTCACAGATGACATTGAAGGCAAATTTCCCTTATGATATATACTGTACGTCGAGGCAAGCCTGTAGCATTTTGTCTGGCCCCTTCTGCTTGTTTGATCTACTTAGTAATTTTTTTCCTGCCCCCCCCCTTCAATTGGCCTGGCCCCTTCAATTGGCCTGGTCCCTTCAATTGGCCTGGTCCCTTCTATTGGCCTGGCCCCTTCTATTGGCCTGGCCCCTTCTATTGGCCTGGCACCTTCTATTGGCCTGGTCCCTTCTATTGGCCTGGCCCCTTCAATTGGCCTGGCCCCTTCTATTGGCCTGGCCCCTTCAATTGGCCTGGCCCCTTCTATTGGCCTGGCCCCTTCTATTGGCCTGGCACCTTCTATTGGCCTGGTCCCTTCAATTGGCCTGGCCCCTGCTGTAGAATTTTCAGGCTACGGGGCTGCGTCGAGGGTTATTCTATAACTTCCCCGGGATATCGTTTGGGTTACCTTCTGCTAAGGATGTTCCCAGCAGTGCCTAGATACTCTTTTCTCTACACATTTGAGAACCGATGCTTCACATTTGTGTATAAAATTCGTATCAAAAGCAAAACAAATAGAACATTATGCAATAACAGGCTGTATGGACGCATGCACTTACTTGCTGTTGCACCTGTATTGAGCTGTGTGCTGGCTGTATGGTCAAAACAGAAAGAGTGAAAGTACGAGTTCACATTTGTCAAAAGTTATACATTAAATATGACATGTCTATACAGGTCAATTCTGATGTGTCCAGTTTTAATATGAAATGTCTATACAGGTCAATTCTGATGTGTCCAGTTTTAATATGAAATGTCTATACAGGTCAATTCTGATGTGTCCAAGCTTTATGTATGACATGTCTATACAGGTCAATTCTGATATGTTCAGTTTTAAGAATGAAATGTCCTTCTTTCGTCAAAAGTCCTTCTCATTAAAGAAAATGCAACATTTAGACTAACAGTATGTTTAAATATTTTTTTTGTTTCTGTATGTTAAATTGATAAGCTTACTATAAATTTAAAAACAACAACAACGCCAACTGATAGAATAACATTTACAATGAGACGTGAAATAAAGTTTTTAATGTATAACTTACTTTCATCTGACGAAAATCCCGTGAAAACTTCAACTGAAACAAATATTCACACCAATGTTAAAGAATAACAATAAGAGTTCAAGGAATAGTAAGAATGAAAAAACAAAGAATCTACAAAAAAAGAACATTGTTTTAAAACATAGCACAATTAACTAGAGCTAGTGCACAACGGATCAAAATTCTATATTTATAAAAAAAAAAGCAAAGAGAACACTTTGCATATACAGATTTGACACAAAAATCTTTTTAAAGATACAACATTTATGAATGTAAATAGTGTTAAATGATCGGATTCTTCCTTACATATGGCATTAGCGATCGATTCATCTCGAGGCATTTCATCTCTTTTCTTTTTCCTCAACGCCTTCTGTCTAGAAACTGCAAGAAATCTCAGAGCAATCAACTATTTTTTTTTTTTATTTTTACAAGGAAAATAAAAATAAAGTTAAAGAAAACGAAAGAAACCCAAACATTTTTAACGAAACAAACACCAATGGCCCCGTAAGCACAGCCGCCGATCAGGGCAGTCACACTAAGGGGATCTTTTTTTTGTATTAACCTCTTTCAAGTCTAGTTTTCAAACGAACCCGACACTTTTGCTTTATGCCTGCTAATGTTCTACAAGTTTGTGTTTAGAGCCTACAAAGACCAAATAATGGCTGTGACTGAAAGGATAAGATTTTATTTAAATTCTGTATCGCAGAAGTAACCACTATTGGAGGCAGTCTTTTATAGAAGGGTCCGTTTCAATTCAATAGTTCAAGAATGGTTTGGAGCACCAACTGCCGACGAGATAACGGAGTCGCTGGGATTCGAACCCCTGACCAACATATCGCTGATTCTATTTACTTTTTCGCAAACATCTCACAGGGCAACTACAACACAGTTAAAGTTATGACTGGTTATAAAGTCATGAGTACAACAGTTTAAGATACCCTAACCGTCAGCCTAACTCTAGCACTAAACCTAATAGGGTAAATAATAATAAAAAAAATGACTACCCAATAAAAACATATATTCAAAAACATTAACTTACCGTGATACTGGTAGGCTAAATAACCCAGACCTGTGATGAAATAAATAGAACATACTTAGATTATACACTGAGTTATCTCTAAGTAGATAGTTTATTTAATAAATAGAACATGGATGTACACGTTAACTTATCGCTAAGTAGAGAGTTCACCTAATAAATAAGACATAGATGTTCACGTTAACTTATCTCTAAGAAGACAGATCACCTAATAAATAAAACACAGATGTTCACGTTAACTTATCTCTAAGAAGACAGATCACCTAATAAATAAAACACAGATGTTCACGTTAACTTATCTCTAAGAAGACAGATCACCTAATAAATAAAACACAGATGTACACGTTAACTTATCTCTAAGAAGACAGATCACCTAATAAATAAAACACAGATGTACACGTTAACTTATCTCTAAGAAGACAGATCACCTAATAAATAAAACACAGATGTACACGTTAACTTATCTCTAAGAAGACAGATCACCTAATAAATAAAACACAGATGTACACGTTAACTTATCTCTAAGAAGACAGATCACCTAATAAATAAAACACAGATGTTCACGTTAACTTATCTCTAAGAAGACAGATCACCTAATAAATAAAACACAGATGTACACGTTAACGTATCTCTAAGTAGAGAGTTCACCTAATTAATAAAACATCGGAGTTTAGTGTCAAAATATTTTAACTGTATACAGAAAATTAAAAATCAAGAAGAATTAAAGACAAAGACACTAGTTGCCATCAACGTGTCAGTGGGGGTGGGGTGGGAGGGGCGAAAAGCTGATATCTGTAAAAATAGATTTGGATGAATTCATAAACATATGGGAAAGATATAAAGAGCAGGTTTTAAAAGATGCATTCATTAATATATTGGTAGGTAGGTTTTAAGTACGGTAGACGTCTAGATAAATAGAAAAGTATATGGTTAGATAGATACAAACACACGTAAATAGAAAAGTATATGGTTAGATAGATACAAACACACGTAAATAGAAAAGTATATGGTTAGATAGATACAAACACACGTAAATAGAAAAGTATATGATTAGATAGATACAAACACATGTAAATAGAAAAGTATATGGTTAGATAGATACAAACACACGTAAATAGAAAAGCATATGGTTAGATAGATACAAACACACGTAAATAGAAAAGTATAAGCTAGATAGATACAAACACACGTAAATAGAAAAGTATAAGCTAGATAGATACAAACATACATACGCAGAAGGCAAGGGATTTAGTTGAAGTTGTTTACCTGCAACAAACAAGAGAATTAGAACAGTTGCTATGACGAACACGACCGACCAACTCATCAACGAAGTAGGCGGAGCCAAAGGGTCATCACTTGATGTCGTCGCTAAAGTATTATAAAATGTTGGACATAAGATGGACACATTATCATATTTATCTCGTTTCTTTTGCTCTGGTTTTTTTTAAACATAATTTGATATTTTAATGGAGATTAAAATTTTCTAAATAGTTTGTTTTGTTTTAAATCTAGAAGGGGGTGGGGGGGAGCATAATCTGTATAGAAACATTGAGTACCTTTACTGTACCTAGAGCTGTTTGTACTGTACCCACATATTTTGAATTGTCCACATAGCTGTTTGTACTGTACTTAGAGATTTTGAATTGTACCCAGAGCGGTTTGTACTGTACCCAGAGCTGTTTGTGCTGTATCCAGAGCTGTTTGTACTGTGCCCAGAACTGTTTGGACTGTACCCAGAGCTATTTGTGCGGTGTCCAGAGCTGATTTTGTGGTGCCCACAGCTGTTTGAACTGTGCCCAGAACTGTCTGAACTGTGCCCAGAGCTGTTAGTACTGTACCCAGACTTGTATGCATTGTACCCAGAGCTGTTTGTGCTGTATCCAGACCTGTCTGTACTGCGCTCAGAGATGTTTGTACTATACCCAGAGCTGTTTGTATTTTACTCTGAGCTGTTTGTACGGTACACAGAGCCGTTTGTACAGTACCTAGAGCTGTCTTACCGTACCTAGAGTTGTTTGTACTGCGCACAGATTTGTATGTACTGTAACCAGAGCTGTTTTTGCTGTACCCAGAGCTGTCTTGTCATTTAGTCTATTCGAACATTTTAGAAGTCTCAGTATAAATGACGTTGTTTTATATTTATGACCATAGCCCCAGTCGAATCCCCCCCACACACACACCTCCTTCACATGTCCATTAGGAGACTAACTTCACTTTGGCCACAAGATGAATACTAAGCATACTTCAAAGACTAAGAGGCTAGATAAAATGAATTGATGCATTTTGATGTGAGTTTGTGTCTGTTCCTCAGTGTGTCTCTGTGTGTGTGTTATCTTTGGGTTTTTTTGTCTGTATTTTGTTTTATTTTCTATGATTGGATTGCCGGGATGGGGGGGGGTGAATTTGGCAGAATTCGAATGTGAGTACATTTATGCAGCTCACTACTGAAAAAGTCAAACATTATCGATTACCCACATGTAGGCACCCATCGATTACCCACATGTAGGCACCCATCGATTACCCACATGTAGGCAACACCCAATTATCTTAGAATATTTCTTGGTGACGTGCATCACAGTTTGTACCACAGTACTAGAGTGACAAACAAATGCATTGAAAAAAAAAATTAATGCTCTCAACGTTTTATTTGGTTTCATTTAATTAAAAAATTATATAGGGAAATTTCGGAGATAATCTGTTGATGTTTAGGAGTTGCTCAACGCAGTTTAAGTTTGCAAGGTTACTCTAATCCACATTTTTCATATTTATCAATTCTATTTTAATAATTAAGTTGAGAATAATTTCAATATTTTTTTTTTATGAGTCATCATACATAATACACAATATTGAAATTTTTTCTACATCAAGTGACACTCTTCGAAATGCAATTATTGAAAAACGTAAATAAGTCGCAAAAAGAATTATTTCAGATCTCATTCCACAGATCCCATTCACTGTAAACGGGGACAAAAAATTGTTCCCCGACTTGAGCAGTAGAGATGAAGTGAATCGATTGCCCATATTAATGACATGATTTGATGTAGAAAAACTGCTGTCAGTCCCAAAACTGAAGAGAGGCAGTGGTAAACAAATAAATTACCCTATTGAAGAACTTTTAAAAGATTGGAACATTTCATATAACAAAATTGTGGCACTCTGTTTTGATACTACTTCAAGCAACACAGGTATACATTCAGGTGCTTGTATCCTGCTGGAGAAAATTAATTGGAAAATCTTTATTATACACAGCCTGTCGACATTATGTTCATGAAGTGATTCTATGCCATGTTTATAAAATATGTTTTCTAGCATCTTCTGGTCCAGAGATTAAGTTGTTTCAACGATTTCGTGATCAGTGGAGTAAACTTATTTCTGAATCATGTCATTTAACTGATGCAGATCTCAAAGTTTATGGTTCGCTTGTACCATCAGCAGTAGAATTTGTTGTAAATATGCTGCAAGGAACAAAAAAAACCTAGCGACGATTACATAGAATTTTTGCAACTGTTGATCATTGTTTTAGGAGAAACTCTTCCAGGCCAAAGCGGATTAACTTTCCGTATTCCTGGCGCTATGCACCAAGCACGGTGGATGGCTAAAGCACTGTACTCTATTAAAATTACCTGTTTCTAGATCAATTTTAATTAACTAATTGATTTACATGAAACATTGGTTTCGGGCTCCCATCTCTTCATCTGCTCCTCAAAATGACCTGACTTTGATAAAGAAATTGAACAATTTCAAAATATTTCACAAAGAAGTTGCTGAATCTGCCTTTAAAATCATTGCATGACATTTATAGTATTTAACTGAAGACCTGGTGAGTCTCTTTTTTCAGCAAAACTAAAGAAAAAATGTTGATTGCACTTGAAAAGCCAGTCAAAAAACAAAAACAGGTAAAAAGGCTTGAAGGCAAAGTATTAATGGATAAAATTGTAAGCATGAACTTAAATACTTTGTACCAGAGAGATTAAAAGATGAAACTCAATAGAATATATTTTGCAAACCGTGGAAGAACATCGTCGTCAAATTCCAGATATGTGGAAGTCTACAATTGTGAACGCATTAATGAAAATGAACGAACAATAAACAAGTGAACATTCTAAAATCAAACATTGAATAAAATCATATAAGTAACACTTAATTTGAATATGCTAATTAAAACTTTGCAATAGAAAAAAAATTGAATGTTTTCTTTTTATTTTTTGTTGACCCTTATATCTGATAATTTCAAGTTCATTGAGCATCCCCTAAATACAAAAATATCTTAATAATATTTTGCAGAGTTTATCGAGCACTAGGATTTTTTTTGTTAGTGGACCTTGTTAAAATTATATTTCTAATAAAAGAAAATCTTCTCCTTAAAAATACGCTACGCATCGCCATTTAAAGCTATGAAAAGCACTGTTTGAAATCCAGTTGTGAAATTATAACACAAAAGTAAACCCTTTATCGCAATAGGGGTGACTTTAGCCTTCACGGCTGTATACCTGCTAGTTAGTGAACGGGTCAACATACTCACTAATGATGACGCACGTGAATGACCCCACGCGCTTGCACCCGTCCCTGTATATCAACTGCAACAAACTTCTCTCCGTGAGAACTGAGAAATTCTGCACAGCGCACCGACCGTTGACCGGATCTCTGGGTGATCCGTGCAAGGACACCTCCAGGCTAGGGGACTTCAGGAACTCTGAGCAGAACTCCACAGTAAAAGCCTGACCGATGGCCACCTGGTATGTACAGCTGTTAATGTTGTAATCTGAATCGTTGAATCTCACAGTAAATACAGGCATGGCTGGAAAAAGTATATTGTGTTAGAGAAGACATATTTTTAAAAAAAATTAAGTATATTATATGTCCTAGTAAAAGTTGGTTAAGTTCCACAAGCCGACTCAGCTTTAAATGGATACATGACTTTAGTTGGGGAAGTAAATATGGCTGATCGTTGTGCTAACCACACAATCCATAATATGCCGACGTTATATAAATAGAATTGGATGAATTCTGAACTTCTTATCCCCTAAAGGGAACAGATACGGGAAATTTATATTTTAGATAATGTATTATAAAAAAAAAATCACAGAAAATTTTCAAGTATTTGTGTAGCACACTCATTGATTCCGTCTTTAAACTAGTTTATGATGGATTAGTGTAAAGGATGTTTATGATGGATTAGTGTAAAGGATGTGTATGATGGATTAGTGTAAAGGATGTTTATGATGAATTAGTGTAAAGGATGTTTATGATGGATTTGTGTGAAGGATGTTTATGATGGATTAGTGTAAAGAATGTTTATGATGGATTAGTGTAAAGGATGTTTATGATGGATTTGTGTGAAGGATGTTTATGATGGATTAGTGTGAAGGATGTTTATGATGGATTAGTGTAAAGGATGTTTATGATGGATTAGTGTAAAGGATGTTTATGATGGATTAGTGTAAAGGATGTTTATGATGGATTAGTGTGAAGGATGTTATGATGGATTAGTGTATAGGATGTTTATGATGGATTAGTGTAAAGGATGTTTATGATGGATTAGTGTAAAGGATGTTTATGATGGATTAGTGTAAAGGATGTTTATGATGGATTAGTGTGAAGGATGTTATGATGGATTAGTGTATAGGATGTTTATGATGGATTAGTGTAAAGGATGTTTATGATGGATTAGTGTAAAGGATGTTTATGATGGATTAGTGTAAAGGATTAGGTATCCGCAGGGCCGGCCTTAGGGCGATTTGACCGATTGCTTGTGCCCCGCACCTTCATGGGCCCCACAATTTACTTTTAGCATATCACTATTAGTCATGGCTCTTGTTACAGGCTAGAAGAGGGGCCTCGCAAGCATCCGTTTAATTGGGCTCCGCAATTCGTAAGTCCGCCCTGAATATCCATTTGGATTTCACTTTTTGGAAAGTGGATTTGATATCCATTTGAATTTCAGTGTTTAGACAGTGGATTTGATATTCATTTTGATTTCACTGTTTAGACAGTGAATTCAAAAATCATTGGAATTTCGCTGGTTAGATATCTTTGTCTCGTTGTGGTTGTGTCGTAGATCTATAGGATACATTTCAAATGTGTGTCCCTCTAAATACAAAATTGTCCATTGACAAAATGTAACCTTTTTTTGCTTGAACCCCACCCACACCATGCCCCTACCCGTCATTGTACTCACCATGAACCCGTATCACGGGGGTGAAAACAAACCAGGACCCTTCCACCTCCCTGAGCTGCATGACCAGGCCCGAGTTGTTGAGGTCCAGAGTCACCTTGACTTTTAGCGACAGTTCGTAATTGTTCCTCACAGCGAGTCTCCTCCAGGAGCAAGCTCCACCGCTACAGTTACTTTGACTGATGTCAATAATACAGATCTAGCCCGTGGGGCGGGGTGGGGTGGAGAGAAGGATCAATGATTTAGAAACAGAAATCAATGATATTATTTAAATTTGATTTTTAAAAGTAAATAACATTCAATATTTTTTAAAAACGTTTTAGTGAGTCGAAAAATTTCTTAAGGAAAAATTGAAAGCAGATATTCCTGGTTAAACTTAAGGAATCGTTGACAGCAGGCATTCCTGATTAAACTTAAGTAATCGTTGACAGCAGACATTCCTTGTTAAACTTAATTATTCGTTGACAGCAGACATTCCTTGTTAAACTTAAGGAATCATTGACAGCAGACATTCCTGGTTTAACTTAAGCAATCATTGACAGCAGACATTCCTTGTTAAACTTAAGGAATCGTTGACAGCAGACATTCCTGGTTAAACTTAAGAACCGATGCTCTGAGCTCCGCTTAACTCAAGTGACATCCCCGTACAACAGACCACACTGCAATGTGTCATACAGTGTGGTCCATGCTCTTTGAGAAGGGGGTGCATTTGTTTGTTCATTAGATAGGTCAAGTTGGTGGTGGAGGTTGGTTCGCTGTGGTGTGTATGGTTGGGGGGTTCGAATGTAACTTTGTCTAGAGTCAACTACGTTTTTTATTTTCCAGCGGCATAGCATTGTAGCACTCATTACGGGGCGACCTGAACGTAAAACGTATTAGGACCACCTCCGATTGCGATAATGCTCCTCATTCCCCCACCCTTACACACTTTGGGCCACACCTTCCCCCCCCCCCCCATAAAAATGCCATGATTGTTTCGCACTGGTGCTGGGTGACACATACTGTTTAGAAGGTGATGACACATACTGTCTAGAAGGTGATGACACACTGTTTAGAAGGTGATGACACACTGTTTAGAAGGTGGTGACACGTACTGTCTAGAAGGTGATGACACACTGTTTAGAAGGTGATGACACACTGTTTAGAAGGTGGTGACACGTACTGTTTAGAAGGTGATGACACACTGTTTAGAAGGTGATGACACACTGTTTAGAAGGTGGTGACACGTACTGTTTAGAAGGTGATGACACACTGTTTAGAAGGTGATGACACACTGTTTAGAAGGTGGTGACACACACTGTTTAGAAGGTGATGACACGCACTGTCTAGAAGGTGATGACACACTGTTTAGAAGGTGATGACACACTGTTTAGAAGGTGGTGACACGTACTGTCTAGAAGGTGATGACACACTGTTTAGAAGGTGATGACACACTGTTTAGAAGGTGGTGACACGTACTGTCTAGAAGGTGATGACACACTGTTTAGAAGGTGATGACACGCACTGTTTAGAAGGTGATGACACATACTGTTTAGAAGGTGATGACACACACTGTTTAGAAGGTGATGACACATACTGTTTAGAAGGTGATGACACACACTGTTTAGAAGGTGATGACACGCACTGTTTAGAAGGTGATGACACACAATGTTTAGAAGGTGATGACACACACTGTTTAGAAGGTGATGACACACACACACAGACAAACATTTAAAGGTACTCGAACACAGATTTATAAAACAAACCTACCAGCTTTCTGCTGCCTATGTCCATCCCTGTCTGACGGAAAACCTGCAGCTGTATCCCCTGGGTGACCGTCCTGTTGGACACAGCCAGCATGCTGTACAGCAGCTCGTCCTCCCCAGCCACAAATCCGTCGTCAAAGTAGTTCGGCCTGGAATTGTTGGTGAAATGTACAGCCACTATGTTGTTAAAGGTATAACTGCCTGACAAAATGTGTATAGACTTGTTAGATAACAATTGAACTGTGTAAATGTGTTATATGCATTGTCGTGACTAAACATCATCAACAACATATACGGCGATTGTCGTCTCATTACAAAAATTCTAAATGAAGTTTTTGACAAAACGATTTTGATGAAAAATCCATTGTTTTTTTTTTTTACAGATCGCCCTCTTTTTTGTTTCTTTATTTACGCCCATCATACTCTTTCGATCAAAACTGTAACATAATGTATGACAAAATACCGCCAAAAGTGGTAGGATACAAAACAATCTGGGAACATTGGTGACAAAAGACTCAAATAACTATTCTTACCATTTTGCGACTTTACAAGAGTCACCATGGACAGTAAACAAACTATAACAGACGGCAGGCTCATTGAAAACGTCAGTTAATACAAGGTTCGACTGAAACAGATGTTGTTGAATGAAAAATTGATTTCACTTATAACAATGGCATATAAACATAGTCATCATAAATATATATATAAATACTATTTTTATGTTACTTCTAGTCTTTTTTTAACGTCATCTAATGTATAATGATATGTTAAGATCTGTGAAGCCCTTGTAAGAATGCGATGTTTATGTCCTATGTCCTATTAACCACTAACCGGACAGTTTTCGTAGTCCATTTCTTTCACACCCACCGATAGTGCAATGATTTTGGTAGCCTCAGGGGAATCATGGAGGGAAAGTTAACCACGACTTGAATCATTCCCTTGGTTCTTACCCAAGATCGAACCCAGAAACCTCAGGTCAACAGTTCAGCACTTAACCGCACGACCATCCGTCCCTCAACGGTTAACGATTTAACCTGCTCTTCAATTTAAGGAGACATCAATAGCATCTTAATCTTTTTTACTTTAATACGTCATTCAAGGTGAAATCGAATCACTTCCCTCGATTGAACGAATTCATAGATCTATGCTGTTTGATTTACTTTCAAATCCATTTTGGCATTTGTTATAAGTATTCTTAATATTTTAATACCCCCCACAGTCTAAGAAAAAAAAAAGAAATAAAGTATAACTAAAATAAAACTATAATACAACAATAATATAACTATAATATAACTATAATATAACAATAATATAAAAATAATATAACATAAATATAACTATAATAAAACTATAATATAACAATAATATAACTATAATACAACTATAATATAACAATAATATAACATAAATATAACTATAATAAAACTATAATAGAACAATAATATAACATAAATATAACTATAATAAAACTATAATATAAAATAATAAAACTACAATAAAACATTAATATAACAATGTAGTATTTCACAACATATTTAAAGACTAACTTTAAAACTTTTAGATCTCTATACTTAATATATAAGAAAACAGGAAAACAATACAAGACATATGCAAACAGGGTTTCTCTAAAGTCTCTCATGAGTGAATTGGCGCCTTACGAGTTTAGAGAAAGGGGGCGGGATGTGGGTCTTACTAAAATTAAATTGGTCTATTTCTGCATTGAGTTCAACAGTTGTTTTTTTTTCATTAGAAACAAGCTAATCTAGACAAACCTGTGTGTTGGCTTGAAATCCTAAAACAAAACTGTCGTTATTTCCCCAAATTTACTCAACAGTATTTTTGTTTTGTTTTTGGTACTTCGTTTTTTTCATATTCACAGATTAGATATTATAATCTGTGTACATACTTGACAAATGTCGACAAAAATATATTCATTCATAATCAACGCACACAATCAATTTTGATTGCATCAGTCATCTTCGGAAAACTTCCTTGTACAACTCTCGCGGTGATCAGTGTAATGGAAAATGTTATGGTAAAAAAAAAAATCGGAAAATTCCGTTTCAAAGAAGAAAGCCTATATGAGTATAGGCGAGGCCATAGTTACAAATCTATGGGTGAGGCAACCCGTAAAATGGGTAAAGGACCAACCCTTGCTACCCAAACATTGCCTGCCGCATGATAATAAGAAATATTTGTTTATCACTTTTATTTGTGGTCATGGCTGCACAGCACTATGATGAAAAGGGATCGAAACATACGGGAGGCAGCCAATGAGTGTTCTCAAAACCTTACTCTAGGGACACAATTTTTAAACACAAAAGTATATATTCCCATAAGCTCCCACATATTCCAATAAGCTCCCATATATTCACATAACCTCCAACATATTCCCATAAGCTGCAACATATTACCATAAGTTCTAACATATTCCCATAAGTTCTAACATATTCCCATAAGTTCTAACAAATTCCCATAAGCTCCCACATATTTCCATGAGCTCCCACATATTCCCATAAGCTCCCACATATTCCCATAAGCTCCCACATATTTCCATGAGTTCCCACATATTCCCATAATCTCCCATATGTTACCATAAGCTCCCACATATTCCCATAAGCTCCCACATATTCACAAAAGCTCCCACATAATCCCATAAGCTCACACATAATCCCATAAGCTCACACATATTCCCATAAGCTCCAACATATTCCCATAAGGGGCTGTCCATTATTTATGTCAAAAATTTTTTGGCGATTTTTACCTCCCCCCCTCCCCCATGTCAACAACTTGTCAAACTTCCAGAGACCCCCCCCCTATAAAATTACGTCAACATTTGATTCCCCCCCCCCTAAAAAAAGGTGGCTTCCAAAATGTTTATGTGGCAAAATTAGTAGGAATATAGTTAGTTTAATTAAAATACTAGATGTGCTATTGTGTAACACAGGACTACAAACGCTGCTTAATTTTCATATTTACTAAGTAATTATATTAAATTTTAAAAAAAGTAACATTGTTGACGTCAACTTTTATTGATATCCCTCCCTTGTCAACAATTGTCGAAAATTTTCTGACCCCCCCCCCTCCCCATATTTTGTTGACGTATTAATGGACAGCCCCTAAGCTCAATTCCATAAGCTCCCACATTTTCCCATAAGCTCTCACTTATCCCCATAAGCTCCCACATATTCCCATGAGCTCCCACATGTTCCAATAAGCTCCAACATATTCCCATAAGCTCCATTCCCATAAGCTCTCACATTCCCTTAAGCTCCCACATATTCACATAAACTCTCACATATTCCCATAAGCTCCCACATATTCCCATAAGCTCCATTCCCATAAGCTCCCACATATTCCCATAAGCTCTATTCCCATAAGCTCTCGCATATTCCCATAAGCTCCCACATATTACCATAAGCTCTCGCATATTCCCATAAGCTCCCATATATTCCCATAAGCTCCCACATATTCCCATAAGCTCCATTCCCATAAACTCCCACATATTCCCATAAGCTCTATTCCCATAAGGTCCCATATATTCCCATAAGCTCCCACATATTCATGTAAGCTCCATTCCCATAAGCTCTCACATATTCCCATAAGCTCCCACATATTCCCATAAGCTCCCACATATTCCCATAAACTCCATTCCCATAAGCTCACACATATTCCCATAAGCTCTATTCCCATAAGCTCCCACATTTTCCCATAAGCTCCCACATATTCTTATAAGCTCCTACATATTCCCATACGCTCCAACATATTCCCATAAGCTTCCACATATTCCCATTAGCTCCCACATATTTCCATATGCTCCCACATAATTCCATAAGCTCCCACATATTCCCATTAGCTCCCACATATTCCCATTAGCTCCCACATATTTCCATAAGCTCCCACATATTTCCATATGCTCCCACATATTCCCATAAGCTCCCACATATTCCCATAAGCTCCCACATAACATTGATTGTTTAAAAAAAATGAAATTTCATTTTAGTGCTTGCTAAGGAAGTTTTGCACCCAGACTGCTGATATGTTATGCGCGGCTCTGTTTGGTGATTGTATATTGTTTGCCCTTTTATTAATCCTTACCATAGCCTAGACGGCAAGTGAAAGGTCACATGTGACTGGAGTCTCTGGGGATTAAATCATGACATCTTTACCTTTGACCTGTAAAGTGTGTTGCTTCTACGACTTTACACATTAAAAAAATTTTGTGCTGCAAGGCGCATGTCGTTGCAAAGGTTTGACCGGCTGATATTTCGCAACTTTTTCAATTGAAGTATAAGTTGTGGTATTCCTGGCAGATTGAGTGAATTGACGTAAGTTTGGTGGTATTCCTGACATAATTCAAAATATCTATTGTATAATGAATTATTTCATTTATTTTTTAGTTTCGTTTCGTATTGCCTCGCAGTTTTAAAAAATACATATAATAGTATGTATTCATCAGCAGGGTGACACACGGGTTTGTTTAAGTTAATGCTTTAAGACAAATCCTTGGGGAAAAGTTATTAACGAAAGGGAAGTAGCCCATTTATTTATGTCGTTCATTCGAGTAAAATACGATTATATCCCTTGATTGGTGTAATAAGAATTATTATTGACTCGTGTTTGTTAATCATTATAAGGAAGTTCATAGTACATATGGTAAATATGACTTTATCAATACGTAAACATTCGCACACACGTAATCACTGCAGAATTGTATCAAAATTTCAAAGCGGGTTCGTCCAAACACCTTTGCATGGGCCCTGGTCTTTAAAACTGTGATGTAATAAATGGTGAGTATGAAATAATTGAGTGTGAAATGGTTGAGTGTGAAATGGTTGAGTATGAAATAGTGGGGTGTGAAATAGTTGAGTATGAAATGATTGAGTGTGAAATAGTTGAGTATGAAATGATTGAGTGTGAAATAGTTGAGTATGAAATGATTGAGTGTGAAATGGTTGAGTATGAAATGATTGAGTGTGAAATGGTTGAGTATGAAATGATTGAGTATGAAATAATTGAGTGTGAAATGGTTGAGTGTGAAATGGTTGAGTGTGAAATGGTTGAGTATGAAATAGTGGGGTGTGAAATAGTTGAGTATGAAATGATTGAGTGTGAAATAGTTGAGTATGAAATGATTGAGTGTGAAATAGTTGAGTATGAAATGATTGAGTTTGAAATGGTTGAGTATGAAATGATTGAGTGTGAAATAGTTGAGTATGAAATGATTGAGTGTGAAATAGTTGAGTATGAAATGATTGAGTGTGAAATGGTTGAGTATGAAATAATTAAGTGTGAAATAGTTGAGTATGAAATGATTGAGTGTGAAATAGTTGAGTGTCAAATGGTTGAATGTGAAATAGTGGGGTGTGAAATAGTTGAGTGTGAAATAGTTGAGTGTGAATTGGTTGAGTGTGAAATAGTTGAGTGTGAATTAGTTGAGTGTGAAATGGTTGTCGCCATTTGACTCTTGACTAAAGTCCTTATAGCTATGAAGTTGCCTGTCGTTTTATTGTGCAATTTGTCAGTAAGTAATATATTATTTTTTCATCATGAATGTCTTCAATAATTTGCTTTAAGCTGTGCTGTTGTTAGGCCTTTGGCGACCTGTGACCTCACTAGCAGTAAGGGCCCGACTATTTTACAAATACGTATAAACTTCTCCACCTATGAGAGAATCAAAACAAACTTAGTAAAATGTTTTACAAACAACTACACTGTCATTAGAAGAACTGAGAAAATTCATTATAATTCAGTCGTTAATTTTTTTTTACATATTTATTTATTATATATAAGATATTGTTTCACATACATTATCATATCGGACATCAGTGAGCTAAGTCACTTTCACGCACATATATAGACAGAACGAAAGCAGACAGTATCATGCACTGTATCAGTCGATTAACCTTTTCACAATTTCATTTCTGTTCATTTCCAAACTTGGATACACATTTTGTATAGACTTGAGGCTTTGATCAGCACATCAAGCTCAGAAAAGTTTTCTTCGTAAAGAAATACAGCTGTAAAATAAATTAAAAAATGAAGGTAAATGAAGATAGCAGAGTTACTAAATAATATTACCAAATTTATTAAACAATACTTTTTTAAGATAAATACCCAGTCGTCCTCACATACTAAAATGTCAATAAAATAAATTGTATTATTAAAAGTTATTTTTAATCTACTTGACTCAGGAAATTTAAGGTAAATTTATATGATCAATTTTATTTTTTTTCCTTACATTTATAAAATTGACGAAAGATATCACAATATACCGCCAAGACCAAGGGTAGGTAACCGGTTTTCAGCGAGAAAATTTTATTGGTCAGCAGAAAATGTACCAAACCAATTACGTGATTTAGATAAATTAAAAACTTAATTTAAGAATGTATTGGTCATTTTATTTTTTTATTAAAAAATACACACTCGTAATCTCAGATATTTAAAATTGCCACACGGAAATACAAATTTAACACTTTAAGGTCTGCGGAGTTAAACTCTTGAATTAATTGGTGTACGGGGTAAAATCAAAACTCTTTTAATTTACTGATCTTCTTGAGAGCGAAGCAAAGAAATTAAGTGATCCGCCATGCTAGAAACAGCTGGTCTAGATTACCAAACTTTTAGAACATTAATAAATAAATAAATAAAAATGCACTAATTTTCTGTCATCAACTTGTTTGTCTCTTTTATTGGAAAATGAAATCAAACAGCAAAAAAATTTAAAAGTTTAAAAAAAAAAAACAACTTACGGTCACAGTGTGTAGAAAATGGCAGATTCCAAAAAAAACCTCACCTGTAATTAAATTAAAACTTAGAAATAAAAAAAATGCAGTTATTATGTCACAGTTGTACTATGGTAGTTTTAATTAAGCAAGTAAAATTCACTTGAAATACAACTCCTCATTTGCATATTTTACTCTCATTATCTAAGATATACAGATGCTATGTATGTATTTGTGCTACATCTTAAATCCTTTTATTTTTACTTATTTTATAATGAGATTCTAGCGTAGAACAAGATTACATGAAACTATCCACATATGATGTCATGACAACGATAAATCTGACCTAAAGAGGAAAGGCTGAGATTTTACTTTTCCCAAGGATGCAGCTGACTTCTGCTTGCTGGCGATTTGGTGACTGCTCTGTTTCTGCTGTATCAATGTTCGCGCCACTTTCTTGGGTCCTGTTAAAAAAAAAACATTCAAACATTATTTTAAAAAAAAATTGGAAAAAAACAATGACAGATAAATAAAAAAAAACAACCATCCAACCATCCAACAATCAGCCAACAATCAGCAAACAAACAGCCAACAACCATCGCACAAAACCAGCCAACATTATTCAAACCTCCCCCCCCCCCAAACTAACACCTGGTTGAAACCTTTCTGTTACATTCTTATGATGCTCCTATAAGAAAACGATATTTTTATCTTTCATTCAGTGTGCTCACACACCTCTTCAATGTCACGTGAAGTCAAGTCTCTCATTTAATCTTTCTTAACGGGCCGCATAATAAAATATACAAAACGGTTTCAACAGAAAATCGGGAAGTATTAATTCTTGTGAATTTCTGCAGTAATTTAAACAAAAATAATTCTATATGTAATTGAAAAAAATCGTGTGTTGAGCACATCTATCTATCTATCTATCTATCTGAATATCTATCTATCTATCTGAATAATTGACTATACATCTATCAATACATAATTCCATCTATTCATTCTTCTATGTAATGTTATCTGTCTGTCTATATGTCAGTCTATGTGACTGTCTGTATATCTGTCTAAATATGACTATGTAAGCAATACAGAAATCCACTTACTATTACATCTGTACAGTGCATACGCTACACCTGCAAAATTAAAAAAGGAGCTAACATTAAAAAAATAAAAAAAACCTAACATTATATTTATGCATCTTAAAAAAAGCCTCTTGAAATGAGACTTTGGTTACATCTTACAGCTGATACTCAAATTACATCTTACAGCTGATACTCAGATTACATCTTACAGCTGATACCCGAATTAATAATACAGCTGATACTCAGATTACATCTTACAACTGATACTGAGATTACATCTTACAGCTGATAATCAGATTACATCTTACAGCTGATACTCGAATTAATAATACAGCTGATACTCAGATTACATCTTACAACTGATACTGAGATTACATCTTACAGCCGATAATCGAATTACTTCTTACAGCTGATAATCAGATTACATCTTACAGCTGATACTCAGATTACATCTTACAGCTGATACCCGAATTAATAATACAGCTGATACTCAGATTACATCTTACAACTGATACTGAGATTACATTTTACAGCTGATAATCAGATTACATCTTACAGCTGATACTCGAATTAATAATACAGCTGATACTCAGATTACATCTTACAACTGATACTGAGATTACATCTTACAGCCGATAATCGAATTACTTCTTACAGCTGATAATCAGATTACATCTTACAGCTGATACTCAGATTACATCTTACAGCTGATACTCAGATTACATCATACAGCTGATACTCAGATTACATCTTACAGCTGATACTCAGATTACATCTCACAGCCAATACTTAGGTTACATCCATTAGCTGACGAGACAAAGATCCCTGTTTATGTCATCATTTTGGGGTATTTAGGAGACAGTTGATTTACCCTGCAGAGCTTATTCCTTTGTTTTCTGTCTTTACGGAATTTTGTGATCTGCTGTAATTGTCTTGTGGTGATGATACAATGATTGAAAAAAAAGTGGGGGGGGGGGGGTTGCACCCCAAAGATAACAAGCGCCATGCCTTTTTCCTTAACTGCTACATTGTAGTCCACGGGAAGAGTATAGCATTAAATTAAGACAAATTGATTCAAATCTCTTATGATTTTTCTTTAACCTTTTTATAAATCTCTCCACCTAATACTAAATCAAAATAAACTGATATGTGAACAAGTCAGATGAGTTTTAGAGAAGACAAAACAATGGAATGTTTAGCATAGCGCGATATTAGACTATTCATTTCTCTCAATAGTAGAATTTTCTTTTTTTACTATACCCGTTCTCCCCATATTCCCTATCAAATCATAACAGGATCGATACCAGTTTGCAATGTTTCATATCTACTCGAATACTATTGGGACACGGATCAAAGGACAGAAGAAATATTGTGCCTCTGCCCTTTGAGATATACAGGCGTGGAAACTAGATATACAAGTGTAAAGTTTGTGTTTTGCAGAGGGGTGTAGACCTTCCGAAGTCGGGGCTCAGATCACGCGCTGGTTAGATCCGCCAATACGGCACTGAGTGTCGCTCCTTGCACAGTACACTCTGGAGTGTTCCGTGCACTGTAAACACTGTACAAGTTAATAGAACGGCGCACTCTCTGAATGAGGCTCCACCCCCTACCCTCTACCCCCACTTTTAAGGCTCACACTGACGTCTAATTCTATAACAATATTAAAATGTTGTAACTCAGACATATCAGAACCATGGTAATTATTTAATAAAACGTCAACAACGTCAAAAGACAGCAACTGGAATTTGGCCACCATTTTCCACATTGGAACCCTGTCTTTTAGTGTTGTTGTTGTATTATTAAATGGTAAACACCCCCCCCCCATTAACCTCAATGTAACCTTGCATTTGGAACGCCCCACAGCAAGGGCTGATCACTCTGCCGACACATTTAAGGCCAATGTAAGTAAAATCTGCAAAATCAAAAGCCGCTACATACAAGAATTATCCGTTTCACCTAAAACTGTGGATCGCGAGCTGATTTGAAATGGGTTGCCAAACATTTTAATCATCACAAAAAAATGCTCAATATCTTAGGAATAACAAAGAAAAATAATTAGCAGCTTTAATTATGTCAATAATTATACAAAGAACTATTAATCTCAACTAAATCAGTTCAAATTTAATAAAAGATATCAGCCACGCCCAGTGGCTAATCTTTTTGCAGTAAATTTATCTTGCGAAAATGTTCTAAAAGTTCATAAGTGATGGTATCTCTTTCAGACGATACTTTCCACGTTGTCACTTAAATATTTGCTGGCCAGTGTTCTGAGATTGACTGCCTTGCAAACATTGGCTGGCCAGTGTCTGAGATTGACTGCCTTGTAAACATTGGCTGGCCAGTGTCTGAGATTGACTGTCTTGTAAACATTGGCTGGCCAGTGTCTGAGATTGACTGCCTTGTAAACATTGGCTGGCCAGTGTCTGAGATTGACTGCCTTGTAAACATTGGCTGGCCAGTGTTCTGAGATTGACTGCCTTGTAAACATTGGCTGGCCAGTGTTCTGAGATTGACTGCCTTGTAAACATTGGCTGGCCAGTGTTCTGAGATTGACTGCCTTGTAAACATTGGCTGGCCAGTAGGGTGGTGTGAATGTAGAGGTAAAAAAAAAATTTTTTGAATTTAAATATGTAATAGTTTGGAAAAGTTGTCACTATAGAAGATGATTTTGTAGCCAAAGTTTCACCTCTAAATTATTATTTTTTCAACTGCCCCAATGACATGAAATATTGATGAAATCCCTTAAATCTCGAATAATTTACTGAAAATCGGCTAACAACAAACTGTAATGTCAAAACATCCATTTTGTCCAATTAATAACTTAATCAAAACAATAATCAGTCTTCTGGTTGAATGCTGTCATTTGCTGCCTGGACAAAATCCTGTTCTTTATGAAGCCATTTCGGGCCCTTTCTCCGCATACCGACTGTGATGTTTCTGTAACGAGTTTCACATGTCTTTCTACGGCTTGAGTGTGACAGGGTACCTGGATAATTGGCAACATAATATTGTGTTGATCAATTATTCTGCTAGTTATTTCAGACATTGGAATATTGGCCAACAATGGTGGTGCAGTTACTTCAGCTTCCTGCCAATTTATCAGGTCAACATAGTCTGTTGAATCAAAGTTCAGTCTTGGAATACAAAATTTTCTGATGCCAGTTTTCTGTTCCTGACGAGCCATTAGAATTCTGCGCAGTCCAAGTTGTTTAATGTGATCTCGATCATCAGTGACCATTGCTATCAATAGATTCTCTGGATGAGCAAAATAGGCATTTCTTTGGATAACAGGATCAATGATGTTCTTAACTTCTGTTGGCAGTGAACGAGACAAGTGAATTGTCAACCAAATGCGTTTAGTACCATCTACACAGCTGGGTTTGCTTTTGATTGCAAACCACACAGGAGCATACACCTGCATAATGTAAGTTGCCAACATCTGTAAGCTTTGAGTTGGATTTTGTTGTGAAATATACAATCGAAGAATGCGATAGGCCGTTGTCAACCACCGTGAATGAGCCATTTTGCCAGGGTTTCTTCTAGCAAGTTCTTCTGAACAGCAACCGGTCATCACACTTAAGCACATTTCATGTAAATACCTCTGCTCTGTACTTAGTTCTGAAAGTGACACATCAGGAATGCTACTGCTAATTGCAACAAAGTTGCACACTGGCTGGAGCTCGCAATTTAGCAGGGCAGAACCTAATGGACCCGAAAATCCTTGTGGCCCAGTTGTTTTACCATCAAGATGTTTGATTAAATGGCGCAAAGGCAGCTCATTTGCATGCAACAAGCATGGCAACCACTGTAATGGTCTACCCAGTTTGATCTCCAAAAGTCTTATGATACCTCCAGCAGGTCCTGTATTTGTTGCAGTACCATCACATCCAATCCCTAAAATGTTGGTTATGTTGTGCCCATTGCTGTCAAAATATGTATATATGCAGTCAGCAATATCTCGAGCTGATGATGATTTAGGTGCTAAATATGTGATGAATTTTCCTCCAGGTTCATTCAGTATTGTGATGTGTTCCTCATTTACTACATTTTCGATACCAACGGCTTCCTTTCTTCAGTAGTTTAATTGTTTTATCCTTGCGGCCGTCAAAATAGAGAGTTTGAATTGCATCAGTAGAGTCTACTAATTGATCTCTGGCCATCTTTCGCTCTCGTCTCAGTTTATAGCGATCAATTACATTGGCAGCCTCAGTTTGTGAAACTATACCAAAGTCTTCTAGTACTGCTGTCGCAACTGCTGCACCAACCCTGTCTGATACTGCAAATCGATCACATATTTTTGCTAACTTTGGTAGTTTTCTTCTCATCTGGCTAGAGCTCGGTTTGGATGAAGTAGGTGTCTCAGTATCTGTAATCATGGTATTGCTTTCGGCTTCAGTCTGAAATAAATCTTCATTGAGGCCAATTTCGGCATCTGATGAATCATCATTGTTCAAATCTATAACTCCAGGGCATTGGTCATTCAAATCGAGTTTGGGTGCTTTTTTGGCTCTTGAGTTCTCCTTCAACTTGCGATCATAGGTCTTTTTTAGTTTAGCTGAGGAAACTCGATCAACACTACCAATAAACATGATCCTCAATGTTCTCTGGTCCTGCAAAAAGTGTTGT
Source organism: Bulinus truncatus (assembly GCA_021962125.1). Lineage (NCBI taxonomy): Eukaryota > Metazoa > Mollusca > Gastropoda > Planorbidae > Bulinus > Bulinus truncatus. The sequence goes on from JAGDYQ010000089.1 coordinate 2,146,588, forward strand.
TCCTGAGGTGGCACTTTGTTTTGCTTTGCACAACCACAGTTTCCAGGAACACATTTGCAAATTGCAACGTCAAAGAGTTTCTGTTTACTTTTGTCAGCATATTCTTGCAACTTCAGCAAATACTTGTTATCTGCTTTCCTTCCTTTAAATGGCTTCATGAGTTCATCATGTGAATTTCTGATCAGTTTGAGAATTCTAGTGTGTGAAACAACCGGAATGGAAGCTTTATGCCATAAAGCTTCAATGTCTGTTGCAACGATTTCAGCTATTTCACTCACTGTGGGCTCTTCGGCTTGATCAGAACTTAATTTTTGTCTGATGTGACTGTAATACTTCATCATGTCCATATAGGTTGGCAAAACATTTGTAACCAATTCACAGGAATGACCAAAAACAGGGCATTTATTGGCAGCTCTGGTGTCAACATTAGATGACATTTTTATCCCGGTGATTATCTGAGAAAGCATTAAGGAAGGATTTTATATAACCATATAAAATGAGTGAGCCATAAAAAAAATGTTTAACATATTTGGTATATTATTCAATTATGTATACTCATAAAGCGATAATATTTCCACTGCCAGTATAATGTACAACAACTGCGCCATAATATCTGGACTAGATTAAATGCGAACGGCAGATAATGGACGCCACCGGGAGCTAAGTTACTAAAATATGCTGATTTAAGCAGTAGATACTAAAAAATAAATAGATACTTACTCTGAGTAGAAAATACAATGTACGTTTATTCGCATAAGTAATAAAAACACTTGAAAATAGAGGGTAAACGAATATTGTAAATACCGTTTTGCTTATAACGGAAGTCCAAATTTTCAACATGATTGGGGCACCACTCAAAATAAGCGAAAAATTCTGAAATTTTGCAGAGTTGTTAACTAACACTTAAGACAACTTTTTAGCACTATTACATTCAGAAATTCTAAACTTTATTTTTTCACACCACCCTACTGGCCAGTGTTCTGAGATTGACTGCCTTGTAAACATTGGCTGGCCAGTGTTCTGAGATTGACTGCCTTGTAAACATTGGCTGGCCAGTGTCTGAGATTGACTGCCTTGTAAACATTGGCTGGCCAGTGTTCTGAGATTGACTGCCTTGTAAACATTGACTGGCCAGTGTTCTGAGATTGACTGCCTTGTAAACATTGACTGGCCAGTGTTCTGAGATTGACTGCCTTGTAAACATTGGCTGGCCAGTGTCTGAGATTGACTGCCTTGTAAACATTGGCTGGCCAGTGTCTGAGATTGACTGCCTTGTAAACATTGACTGGCCAGTGTTCTGAGATTGACTGCCTTGTAAACATTGGCTGGCCAGTGTCTGAGATTGACTGCCTTGTAAACATTGGCTGGCCAGTGTCTGAGATTGACTGCCTTGTAAACATTGGCTGGCCAGTGTTCTGAGATTGACTGCCTTGTAAACATTGGCTGGCCAGTGTCTGAGATTGACTGCCTTGTAAACATTGGCTGGCCAGTGTTCTGAGATTCACTGCCTTGTAAACATTGGCTGGCCAGTGTCTGAGGTTGACTGCCTTGTAAACATTGGCTGGCCAGTGTCTGAGATTGAGTGCCTTGTAAACATTGGCTGGCCAGTGTCTGAGATTGACTGCCTTGTAAACATTGGCTGGCCAGTGTCTGAGATTGACTGCCTTGTAAACATTGGCTGGCCAGTGTTCTGAGATTGACTGCCTTGTAAACATTGGCTGGCCAGTGTCTGAGATTGACTGCCTTGTAAACATTGGCTGGCCAGTGTTCTGAGATTCACTGCCTTGTAAACATTGGCTGGCCAGTGTCTGAGGTTGACTGCCTTGTAAACATTGGCTGGCCAGTGTCTGAGATTGAGTCCCTTGTAAACATTGGCTGGCCAGTGTCTGAGATTGACTGCCTTGTAAACATTGGCTGGCCAGTGTTCTGAGATTGACTGCCTTGTAAACATTGGCTGGCCAGTGTCTGAGATTGACTGCCTTGTAAACATTGGCTGGCCAGTGTTCTGAGATTGACTGCCTTGTAAACATTGGCTGGCCAGTGTTCTGAGATTGACTGCCTTGTAAACATTGGCTGGCCAGTGTTCTGAGATTGACTGCCTTGTAAACATTGGCTGGCCAGTGTCTGAGATTGACTGCCTTGTAAACATTGGCTGGCCAGTGTCTGAGATTGACTGCCTTGTAAACATTGGCTGGCCAGTGTTCTGAGATTGACTGCCTTGTAAACATTGGCTGGCCAGTGTCTGAGATTGACTGCCTTGTAAACATTGGCTGGCCAGTGTCTGAGATTGACTGCCTTGTAAACATTGGCTGTAACAGATGTTACCTTTATGCCGTACAATACTATTTCTCGCCACTCATAAAGTGGCCGCAATTATTATTAAAACGGCCCGAAGCGGCATTTCAGGTCGCGGTTACCCCCCCCCCCTTGTGTCGCCCCGCTTCTACTTTTACCTCACCCATTAAAATGCAGAATGCAGCGAGTATGATGAACTGGTTCCGTATCACGCTGAACCAGCCGACCTTCTTGGGGAGTATAACGGTGCTGGTGGTCATCTCTGTGCTGCTGGAATGAAGCAGGGTCCCATCTTGACCAACACAGAAAAAAAATAAAAACGTTTATAATTTGAGTTCAGAATTATTATTTTTTTTTGGAAAAGAGAGTCGATTCTAAAAATATATATGCAATGGTGGTGTCTTGATATATTGGTGTGTTTAATTTAAATATATAGGCAATGGTAGTGTCGTAATATGTTGGTGTGCTTAATTTAAATATATAGGCAATGGTAGTATCGTAATATGTTGGTGTGTTTAATTTAAATATATAGGCAATGGTAGTGTCGTGATATGTTGGTGTATTTAGTTTAAATATATAGGCAATGTTGGTGTCGTGATATGTTGGTGTGTTTAATTTAAATATATAGGCAATGGTAGTGTCGTAATATGTTGGTGTGTTTAATTTAAATATATAGGCAATGGTAGTGTCGTGATATGTTGGTGTGTTTAGTTTAAATATATAGGCAATGGTAGTGTCGTAATATGTTGGTGTGTTTAATTTAAATATATAGGCAATGGTAGTGTCGTGATATGTTGGTGTGTTTAGTTTAAATATATTGGCAATGGTAGTGTCGTAATATGTTGGTGTGTTTAATTTAAATATATAGGCAATGGTAGTGTCGTGAACTGTTGGTGTGTTTAATTTTAATATATAGGCAATGGTAGTGTCGTGATATATTGGTGTGTTTATTTATAAACATGCTTTGGTTAAAAAAAGTTTTTTGTTGAATGAATATATTATGTTTGTTTGATTTTGCCTGCAATGGATGGCTAATTATACATTTAAAAGTGTTTTTCATAATATATATTGATATATATATGTGTGACAAAAGAAATTATTTTTTACAATATTCATCATTTACAATGATAGCGTGCTTCAAAGTCTGATCTTTAAAATTCATCTTTTTTTTTTTACAATGTTATTTTTATTGCTTTAATGAAAGAGTTCAGCTTTCTTTTGTTTGTAAACATATAGATAGAAGATCCCATAGATGTATAGAAGAGCTACATGCGAGCAACTAACGGCTTCCATTTATTCTTGTCTCTGATAAGACACTAGTGTGGATTGGTGCAAAATTACACATTCACATTAAAATATATATAAGAATGACAGAGCAAAACAAAATGCACTGAAAAGTAAAAAATAAATAAGTTTCCTCGTACAAATATTTATAAACTCCATCAGTACTGAAAATATATGCGTGGATGCCCAACTAGATATATAGATTATCTATTTATTTATTGCTAATTAATCAGCTAATGTAATAACATAACTAGATAACTATGTTGCAATCGTCCAAGCTTTTCATTTTAGTAATGATAATCTTCATGAATAATTTAAATAATTGATTTTATTCCGTCAATATAATGAATATAATTATTTGAACCATCAAAGCCATTTTTTATAAAAAAAAGTCTTTTTTTTTTAAATAAATTTTTTGTATAAATTCACTTGATAGATTGGCGACTGTGCGACTGACTCATTAAAGTATTATTTACTTTAAAACAGCTTATACCCTGCTCCCATTAACCCCTTTACCTGACTACTCTTGAGCCTGATCTCATTACACCCTTTACTTGACCACTCTTGACCCTGATCTCATTACACCCTTTACTTGACCACTCTTGACCCTGATCTCATTACCCCCTTTACTTGACCACTCTTGACCTTGATTACATTAAACCCTTTACTTGATCACTCTTGACACTGAGCTCATAAAGCCCTTTACTTGACCACTCTTGACCCTGATCTAATTACCCCCTTTACTTGACCACTCTTGACCCTGATCTCATTACACCCTTTACTTGACCACTCTTGACCCTGATCTCATTACACCCTTTACATGACCATTCTTGACCATACTCTCATTATTCTGTTTACTTAACCACTCTTGTATTATATTAAAGGTTATGCTCTAGATACAAATTAAAAGTATTTTTAGGAAGCCTTTACACCCAGTGGCTCGCTAACAACTTGTGGGTCATCCAGAAAGATATTTGAAATTGAGAGAAGGGGGGGCTCCTAAAACAATAAATCCTGCCCCCTCTTCCCTCAGTGGACTCACTTCTGACGTCACAGACCACGACCCCGACATTGTCGCACTCATCCTGGTAAGACAACATTAGCTGGTCCCATACGATGGCTAGGGACACCGTCCTGGAGGTGCAGCTGCCTGTCTTCGGGGTCGACGGCTCGTTCACCCAGGACACCTCCAAGATTGGTACTTTCAAGTTGTCTGCGCAGAAATCGACCACAAACTCCTGTCCAATAGGCGATTGAAAGGTACAGTTCTTCACGTTTGCTGGTTGACCATTAAATCTGATATTGAAGACAGGATCAGCTTGAAAGGAAATAATTAAATAATAATATTCGTTATCAATTAAGTACCATATATTCTTGTTAACAAAGTTTTTTGTATTACTATTGACAATAGTTTTCTATATTCCTGTTAACAATAGTTTTCTATATTTCTGTTAACAATAGTTTTCTATATTTCCATTAACAATAGATTTCTATATTTCTGTTAACAATAGTTTTCTATATTTCTGTTAACAATAGGTTTCCGCCAAAAAGAAAGAATTTGATTTAAAACATAATTACACCAAATCGAAAAACAATTGCTATAAGACATTTTCTCTCAAACATTCGAGATTTACGTCCCATTACTAAACCTGTTTAATTTTTCGCAAACCTACCTTTTAAGAAATATAAATGATTAATGAAATTAAAAGCGATAATGTTTTGATATATTCTTTTAGCAGTAAATATTAAACATTTTGGCGACGTAATTCAAACCTGTAAGTGGGTCGAGACACTAAATCTGAGAACAGTTGGTCTGTAATAGCGGATCTCAGTCTTACGTTGAACACTGTAACCTGTGATCTCAGTCTTACGTTGAACACTGTGACCTGTGATCTCAGTCTTACCTTGAGCACTGTGACCTGTGATCTCAGTCTTACGTTGAGCACTGTGACCTGTGATCTCAGTCTTACGTTGAACACTGTGACCTGTGATCTCAGTCTTACGTTGAACACTGTGACCTGTGATCTCAGTCTTACGTTGAACACTGTGACCTGTGATCTCAGTCTTACGTTGTCTAACATGGAATACTAAATTATTTCAACTGGAACTTTACAATACATTTAGTTTACTTGAAAATGTGAGACGGGTGGCCGAGGGTGTAAAGGTTCGACTGTCGAACTGAAAATCCTGGGTTCGATCCTCGTTAAGAGTCATGGTAATTTTTCCAGGTCCTAGTGAATGTGGGTTAAAGTCCCACTAGTCCGCCCAGCTTTAAATGTGTACCTGACTTAAGTTGGGGAAGTACATGTGGTTGGACGTTGTTTTTTTTTATGCCGCCATTGCCAGCGTGACAGGGTGTAGTGTGCCTACCACACCAGCATTGTTGGCGTCGCTGATGCACGTCTGCCATGCCTAGTGTGCCCGCTATATCATCTGCTGGGATGGCAGAAAAGAGGGTTTAAAGACTTGCCCGAAATGGCCCGACCAGCAGGGTGTGTGTACTGCTGATCGGGCAGAATAACAAGGCAAGGAGTTTTTCCCACCACTCGGACAGAGGGAAGGGTTAATGTGCCTGAACCCACAGCCGGAAATGGTAGGCTGCGCAGGTGTGCTTGAGTGGAACAGAGTGGAAGGGTGTTGGTTGCCGACCACATCCGTCACCACCGCCAGCTGTGAATACTATGTTCCCGGATAGTCCCCATTGACCACTGTACCACCACCTTAGCAAGAAAGGGTTTTTTTCTGACTAGAGGAGAGGACATCAATGATCTTTTCCCCGTAGACCATGGTATGTCTCTCAGACAAGGATACCCTGGAACGAACGCATTTCATTTATAAGCTACATTCTTTAGACGATAACATCAACAATCATGCCAATTAATTTTTGAGTTAACCTCCTAGGTCGTTGTGTCAACCAAGCGATGCACTTTTAACGCGAGGTCACAGACTCAGATGAATAGAACACCTGATCGTACGTGATGCCCCCCCCCCCAACCTTTTCGGGCTAAGGGAACTTCACTTACTACTTGAAAAAAAACAACTGAAAACACGACAACAAACAAACAAGAACACAACGAAAACAGAAACTGGAGATTACGATTGTATATTTCTATAAATACTAGTTAATCGCGAAATTGTGTTAACACACGTTCATTGGGTACAGATTTATAAAGAAAAACAACTCACGATGGATGAAGATAGTGTCACTGGAGTAGCCACCCTTGATGTTCGTCTCGCTTGGTCTGAATGCGATCTTCGTGTTGTGCAGCTCAGGCACGGCCACCAGCTGTATGCTGTAGTTGTAGGTGACCGCATTCATTTTACGCCATGAGCACATGGGGCCGATGTTGTAAATGCGGTCGGACGTAAAGTTTAAGACGCAGATCTGGGGGGGATAATTTTTTAATGTAGATAGGGCCAGTTATGGTCTTTAAAAAACTCACTTTAATTAGACATATTCACACACACACCCACATGATTACCACAGGGCTCTTTAATGCAGGCCCACCGACAGAAATTTTGGGCCCCTGGGCAGGGCTGTCAGGGCCCCCGTGCTGATAATAATATTTTCAATAGTTGATTGGCCAGCTCAGTCCGGACCCTTAAAACTCGCTGGGCACCTGGGCATTAGCCGCCCCCCCCTGCTCCCCTTCGGCGGGTCTGCTTTAACGTATACAAATAACAATGGAGGATGGGTGGGGGAGCCCATGGATGGGGAAGCCCTGTGTTTCTCTATAATTCAACATATTTGGTAAGGATAGGGGGGTTACACTAAAATAATTAAAACACATTTAATATGTTTAGGGGGGGGGGGATAATGAAGTTAATTTTATAAGTTGTAATGATGAAGAATGTGTTAATTAAAAAAAAAAATCATGGTTGTATTATTCAATAGGTGAACTATTCTAATTCATTGAACATAATATTATCATAACATAAAAATGCTCTAAGGAGACGGGTGGTTGTACGGTGTACAGCGCTCGACTGCCGACAGTAAGAACCATTGGATTTTTCTTTCAGGTCCTGGTGTGTAAGTCCCCAAGTCCATCCAGCTTTAAATGGGTACCTGACTTTAAGTTGGGGGAGTAAAGGCGGCTGGGCGTTGTGCTAACCACACAATCCCTTCATATGCCGAAGTTATAGAAACAGATGAATTCTACACTTCATCTGCCCCGATGAGCCCTTAAGGGCTTAAGGGAACTTTTTCTAAAAATCAACATCAAAATACACACTATCAAATACCATCAATATACACACTATCAAATACCATCAATATACACACTATCAAATACCATCAATATACAACTATCAAATACCCTCAATATACACACTATCAAATACCATCAATATACAACTATCAAATACCACCAATATACACACTATCAAATACCATCAATAAACAAACTATCAAATACCATCGATATGCACACTATCAAATACCATCAATATACAACTATCAAATACCATCAATATACACACTATCAAATACCATCAATATACACACCATCAAATACCATCAATATACACACCATCAAATACCATCAATATACACACTATCAAATACCATCAATATACACACTATCAAATACCATCAATATACACACTATCAAATACCATCAATAAACACAGTGTTCAAGCCTCATTGTTAAATCCTCTGTTAACCACCTTTAGTAAACACGCCATACAATAATTTCAGCAAACAAAACATTAAACTCTATCAGTAAACACACACAACATGAAAAACATCAGTGTTCGCAACAATAAACACCGCAGTAAAAAAACCATTCCACACAATCAGTAAACACAAAACATGAAAAACATCAGTGTTCGCAACAATAAACACATCGCAGTAAACACACCATTCAACACAATCAGTAAACACAAAACATGATGTGAACACACCATATAATAAAGCATTCACCACATAGTATTTAGGCTGCTGTTGTTTACTATCGCCACAACCACACACACACAAAATCCACACGGGGTTTGCATGACTCACCAAGTTCCTCCAAGTGCTACTTGTGGACTTCCAGAAAACTTCTAATGGCACCAGGGGTTCTGAGTCGTGATACTTGTCAAAGGTTCCAATAACAGTCACAGACTCCCTCCAAGTCTGGTACCCGTCCTGATAGCAGCCTGGATGTGACTGGTAGATTGGATCGCCGTGCAAGATTTGATTGAAGTAGAAGGCTGTTGAAGGAAACATTTCTTTCAATGACTATACAAAATTATAAAAACGGATCAGGCCAATAAAAACGAAAATAAAATACTAAAAAATATTTACAAACAGCGTACTATATGTATGAAAGTAAAGTACAGGATTCACACCTTACATTTCAATGGATAAACTTTACAGAAATCGATTGTATATTATTGGTAAAAAGAACTAAACCATGGTTTACTTGATCAAATGTGATAAGCCTGTGTCCGTATTTAGACTTTTGATGTGTGTTTACAATATAATGTATATATTGAATGTGTATAATGTATATATTGAATGTGTATAATGTATATATTGAATGTGTATAATGTATATATTGAATGTGTATAATGTATATATTGAATGTGTATAACGTATATATTGAATGTGTATAATGTATATATTGAATGTGTATAATGCATATATTGAATGTGTATAATGTATATATTGTATGTGTAAAATGTAAAAGTGACATCAGTCTGAAGGCCCTAGTTAGATTGGACGGGACCTCAACACATAACCGACGGGAATAAAGATTTGAGCACCTCTGCAATACATCTCTCCACCTAAGCACCTTAATACATCTGTTGTATCATCTGTTGTATCACACAGAGAAATGTCTGAGGAATAAAACACACGTGCAAAGACATTTAAACACACGCACGCACACACGCACAAGCTTACCTTCAAACTGAAATGTGCGTTGATATGCTGCCATCAAGACAAAGCACAACAGTGTCACGGCCTTCAGCGCACTCATTGAGCGCGGCCCAAGAACAAAGAACTGTCGGACGAAACAATAACAGATGAAATAGAATGAGTTGTGTGTAACGAAATACCATTACCAACATCCTACTGGATACTGTCAATTAATAGAAGACAAAAATAAGCAACTCACATAGATTATGTAAAGGATGTTATTGTATGAACTGGTTTATAATGAGAAACTCAATTCATGTTCCATGGTTCATATAATTTATTAACAACACAATAAAATATAAACAGAATAAATCCAATATAAACTGAATTCTCACAATGACTGATAATCTCCTCAACTCAATGAATAAATACTTATTAACAATAAACTCAACTGATCAACTAAACACATATACTGTGATAAATTGAATATGTTGATTCACTAATTAACTGATGATCATCTAACTGAATTCCGAACTAAACTCGAATACTCTCTCTCTCTCTCTCTGTACTCAACTGAAGTGAACTTCTGAACTGACTTCTCAACTGAACTGAACTCTCAACTGAACTGTATCTCTATTCCCTTCTTAGACAATCCTATTTACAATAAACATCATATTTATATTCTCTAAATATCTAGAATCTTGACCCCGTGACCTCATGTTGACCTGATTGGCCAAGCTCCACACATACACACACACACCTGTGCGCGTAGTACACACAACTATACCATGAGAGATTACTTAAATGAACAGTTGCCGACCAACACTAACTGAACTGTCTATGACTATATTCCTGTTCACAATAGTTTGCCTCAAAAAGTAAAGAATCTGACAGACATTTACACAGACATCGAAAAACTAACCTATCTAGGGCAGTGGCTCTCAAACTTATGCGATTAGCAACACATCATGTCCAGTAAGACTCAAAGCATGTAACCTACATACACTGACCGCCACACATGTGTATCATAGCTGTTTACGTCTTCGCAAGTAATTCGTTATAAATTGGAATAATATAATTTTGTGAATTTTACTATGTAAATATATGCACATTTAAGTATATCAATTATGTGATTTTAATGCAGTTCAAGTTTTTTTTAGAAAGTATTGTAACAGATAGAATATTAAGGCAAGACATTTTGTTAGAGAAAGGATGCAAAAAAAAGATTTTCACTTAGTAATCCTATCAGCGCAGTCATGTGAATTTTTCTTTGCGTGAATAGATTTACCAGATTTGTATTTTATTTTGCATATATACATATAATTTAATCCGTCTGTACAAAGCTAAAAAGATCGAAAATCTTCTACTTTATTATTATACCACAAAAATATTTTACAATCTATCGAAAATTATAAACAAATTATTTTTTTTAAATTACAGATTTTGCATAACTTCCGTTTTTTTTTTCGGCCTTACTTTTTTTCTATGACCGGGAATCCCCCAACAAAATAAAAACATAGCCTCATAAACTATTAACATGTTCTTTACATCTAAAACTTTCAGCGTCACAGATTAAAATGTTTACCTAAACCAACTGAAATATAATATATCTACAGTGCTCATTTGTTTGAATGACCGGAAGATGAATTTTCATCAGCCGCCATTTTTTACATCTTTAAAAACTGAAAGGTAACCCCCCCCCCTCTCCCCCTCCCCCTCAAAACAAAAAAAAAAAGATCGGAAATTTGCTGCAGTGACATACTAATTGAAATCTATTCTTGAAAAATTTTGACAAGTTCTGATTTTCTCCGCTGAGTAGTGCACAATTCCATGCCCGCTGCAATTAGATGTGTTGCTATTCTGTATTTTACTCTGTTCGAGGCAGTGGCGCAACCAGCAAAAAATGCTGGGTGGGGGCTCACATATAGAAAAAAATGCTGGAGGGGAGGCTCACATATAGAAATAAGACAGTTTGACAGTATTGTTACTAACTTTATATAGTAAAATATGTATTGATGATTTGGTCTTGGGGGAGGGGCTCAAGCCCCCCTGCTTCCCCCCCCCGGTTGCGCCACTGGTTCGAGGTAAAGTAAAAAAAAAAAAGCTGCTCAGCTCTGAACTTGTTTGGTTGTCATAACAACAGAACAATGAAAGAGCCAAACAGTTTTTTGAAACATAAAAACACTTGAAGTCTACTTTTAATTTGTTTAATAACGTTTATTAAATAAAATTTTACATTTTTAGTCTCAACATCAACAAACAACATTTTAATTAGAATTTAATTTTTTTCTATAGAATGTTCTGGATAATATTTGTTCTGCAAAATTAGTTTTTATCCATTTATCCACTGCAATAATCTTTGTATTGGTGCTTGTAACAAAAAACAACAAACATAAATCAAAATCATTAAATAAATGGAGCCGAAAAAAAAAAATTCTGGAATAAAATCCTCGGACACGATAAATGAGAAAATTTTAATTTATCAATTCTATCTTTGATCGGTTATTGATCCAATCAGCTTTATTTTAAGAGGTTCAAATATTCCAAATTTAACACACAAAAAAATTACTTAAGCTATATAAAATCTGAGTCTGTATTACACGAAAAATTCTTTGAGTCGGCTTGAGCTTTCAATTTATTATTTTTAAATAAAGTTTGTTTCGTAAAACAATAAAATGTTCAGCGCATAAATATTTCATTAACTTAAAGAAAAGCTACTACAAATCAAATATTGATTGTTTATCGAAGTTATTTTTGGCAAATAGTATTTGCTTGTTTGAAAAAAACAAATATCGAACCTCCATTATATCGAACCTCCATTATATCGAACCTCCATTATATCGAACCTCCATTATATTTAACCTCCATTATATCGAACCTCCATTATATCGAACCTCCATTATATTTAACCTCCATTATATTTAACCTCCATTAAATCGAACCTCCATTATATCGAACCGCCATTATATCGAACCTCCATTATATCGAACCTCCATTATATCGAACCGTGAATACTTGAAAAAAAATTAAAATCTCATTAACTGAAGAAAAATGGCTTCTGCTGGGATGATCTGCCTGAAAGTTTACCGCTTTGAATTCTTCTCAGAGATGTAGAGGACTTTTGTTTGTCTGGAAGTCTGGAGCTGCTCGCTTCTCTACCCATGGATGTCACTGACTTATGTCTGTCTGACAATCTGGCACTACTTTTGACTTTACCCATGGATGTCGTTGACATCTGTCTCGCTGAATGTTTGGAAATGGCACTTAAAGGTTCCAGAATTTCCGACTGCTTTCTCGACCCTGTTTTCAGGGCACAGTTAAAAAAATAGAGCATTCAAAGAGGGCATTAAAAGAGGGCATTAAAAGACAATTGTTTATTTTAATGACTTTATATTTTTTAGGCATTCTAGTATAGTGGTCGTACGGTGTAAAACGCTCAACTGTCGACCTGATGGGTCCCTGAATCTAACCTCATTGAGAACCGTGGTATTTTTCAGGTCCTGGTGAAAGTACCTAGCTTTAAATGGGTACCTGACTTTTAGTTGAGAGGGGGGGGGTAAGACGGCTGGGCGTAGTGCTAGCTACACATCCCTTAATATTCAGTGAGTACAGTGACAGTTGAACTCTACACTTCATCTGCTCCGATGAACCCATTGGGGCTTAAGGGGACTTAACTTTAATAGTATAGAAAAAACAAAAAGAAGTATATTTCCATTTACACGATCATGAAGAGTTGGGCTGGATGAAGTGTATGTGTAGCCACTATTTATGAATGTACCATGTAGCTAGCACGATGTCCAGCCACCTTGGATTTTCCACATTTCATGTCAGGAAGACTATTTATTTTGAGCTGATTTTTTTTTAAAAAATGTAAATCTAAGTCACCATTTTTGTTACTATATTTCTATTTTGTAAACACGATATAAGCTTTTGTTGAACCGTTTAAATATCGCACTCATTATTGTACAAACGTATAAAACTGTTTGTTTCGGAGAGTATCACAAAATATTTTGGAATGTTTTGTGAGATCTCCTTCCTGGTCTGAGAGACATACCATGATCCACGGGGGATGGATAATAGGGGTTCTCTAGTCAGGAAAAAAAAACCATTACTTGCGAGGGTGGTAGTACTGTGGTCAATGAGGACTATCCGAGACCGCAGTATACACAGCTGGCGGAGGTGACGGATGTGGTCGGCACACAACACCCTTCCTCTCCGTCCCACTCAAGCACACCTGCGCAGCCTGCCATTTCGGGCAGAGGGTACAGGCACACTACACCCTCCCCTCTGTCCGAGTGGCAGGAAAAACCCCGTTCTTTGCCATTCTGGCCGATCGGCAGTACACACACCCTGCTGGTCTGGCAAGTTTGGGCAAGGATTAAAACCCATCTTTCTGCCGTCCCTGCAGATGATAGCGGGTACACTCACCCCGCCGCTCTGTAGGCATGGCAGACGTGCATCAGCGCCGCCAACAGTGCTGGTGTGGTAGGCACACTACACCCTACCATGCTGGCAATGGCGGCGTTAAAAAAAAATTAAAAAAAAATAAATAAAAAAAAAAAATAAAATAAAACTGCTTCGTAATATGGGAATACATTTCTCGGAAAAATGATTTCCTAGAGGTCCCTGATGGACTCGACTAATGGGAAATCGTGACATCAAGGTAGCCCATTCTTGATTTCACCCGACATTTCACACATGATCATCTTACTCTGCGGCAAAGTAGGCATTGTACCTAAGGCCCACGGACTTACATTTCCCGCAAAACGCCCAATGATGACATTTGAAATACGAATGTATTTTAATACTCTCAAGTGTGGGGGCCCCTTTAGATGAGACAATGACTAGGGACTTTAGACGATCATAAAATGGCCCCGATATCACAACATAGTTGTGTTTATTGTAAAAAAAGACAAAGTTGGCACTGCTAACTTCTATATCCCCCCCCATGTTCAAGTCATATATACCAGTGGTCCCCCAACCATTTTTTCTCACCGAGGCCCGGGGGGGTTGTAGGCCACTGATATATACCACTTCAGTTGTGCTACAACTGAAATTTCTCTTACCGCAAAATTTGTATAGTGCGTACGTAACACCTGAAACGAAAAACCAAAAATAAAATATTGATACTACTCAAAGCATGTGTATAACTATTAAAAAAAATTGTAATAAGTGAATAGCGTAGGGGAATGGAGGGGTGGGGGGGGGTTTGAATCCGACAAAACAGTCTGAGCCTGAAACCATTCACAGAACAACATTGAACTGTATTCTAAAGCATTCACAATAGTTCAAACAATTTAAAATCTGCAAGAACTCTTTGTCGGCAGGCAAGTACAAGTCCGGTATAGTGCTAGCATGTATAACATTTCTAAAGACGGATCAGCCACATCAATGAACGACTCATCATAGGGCTGTTGTGTATTCAAGTCACATGACTAATTCGCATTATGCACATCGAAGCGGAAAGGAAACAACTCAACATTATGTTATGAACAAACGCACTCACACACACTCTCTCTCTCACACACACACACACAGTAGGCAAAAGGATGAACGCCTAGGGAAAAAACAACAAATTTGCACACATGATTGCAAACTGATAATCGCCCATGATAACAATCTGATAATTGGCCATGATAACAAACAATCTGATAATCACCCATGATAACAATCTGATAATCACCCATGATAGCAATCTGATAATCGCCAATGATAACAATCTGATAATTGGCCATGATAACAAACAATCTGATAATCACCCATGATAACAATCAATCTGATAATCGCCCATGATAACAAACTAATTGATAATCGCCCATGATAACAAACAAACTGATAATCGCCCATGATAACAAACAAACTGATAAATCGCCCATGATAACAAACTAATTGATAATCACCCATGATAGCAATCTGATAATCGCCCGTGATAACAAACAATATGATAATCGCCCATGATAACAAACAATCTGATAATGGCCCATGATAACAAACTAATTGATAATCACCCATGATAACAAACAATCTGATAATCGCCCATGATAACAAACAATCTGATAATCGCCCATGATAACAAACAATCTGATAATCGCTCATGATAACAAACTAATTGATAATCACCCATGATAACAAACAATCTGATAATCGCCCATGATACCAAACAATCTGATAATCGCCCATGATGACAAACAATCTGATAATCGCCCATGATAACAAACTAATTGATAATCACCCATGATAACAAACAAACTGATAATCGCCCATGATAACAAACAATCTGATAATCACCCATGATAACAAACAATCTGATAATCGCCCATGATAACAAACAATCTGATAATCGCCCATGATAACAAACAATCTGATAATCGCCCATGATAACAAACAATCTGATAATCGCCCATGATAACAAACAATCTGATAATCGCCCATGATAACAAACAATCTGATAATCGCCCATGATAACAAACAATCTGATAATCGCCCATGATAACAAACAATCTGATAATCGCCCATGATAACAAACAATCTGATAATCGCCCATGATAACAAACAATCTGATAATCGCCCATGATAACAAACTAATTGATAATCACCCATGATAACAATCTGATAATCGCCCATGATAACAAACAATCTGATAATCGCCCATGATAACAAACTAATTGATAATCACCCATGATAGCAATCTGATAAATCGCCCATGATAACAAACAATCTGATAATCGCCCGTGATAACAAACAGATAGCAACCAATATTTATTAAGCGGAAATGTTAAACATAAAAGCGCCTATGATAGCGCATATGAAAACGCCCATGTTTAAAAAAAATGAACCAGCGCTCATGATAACAAATGAATCGACACCCATGAAAGCTACATTTGAGTCTTTACTTTACCTGCTAATAGGAAGAAGGAGAGTATTGTCAGGGGCATAATCAAATATACCACCCAGCTCATCTCAGCCGGAGGTGCAGTAGTTGTGGTCACGGTGTGCATGAGGTGTGCCATGCCGGTGAAGTTGGAAGGGGAGTTCACATCTGGACCATCATAACATATAATACAATAAATACATACTACAGTAACTCACGACAAAATAACAAGTATTACATGTATGTTTTTTTTTTTCAGGGATCTTTAATTTTTGCATTGTTTTTATCTCGATAAGAAAATGTTCTATTTTATGCGGTGAAAAGTATAATTGCTTTATCCGTAGGACTTTTATTTTTGTTGTTGTGAGTATTCAGTTTTCGACTTTTTATAAACACTGCTAGGTCTAAAATCAAATAAACTGAAGTCAGCCTCACATAACATTGAATCTGTTTCTGGACAACAGTTTTTGTACGACACACTGACCTACGACATCGCAGATGACCGCTCCGACATTCTCGCAAACGTCCTGGTAAGACAGCATCAGCTGGTCCCAGCCTAGAGACAGAGACAGCGTCCTGGTGACGCACATGTCCTGCCTGGGCATCATGGGCTCATACACCCAGGACACGCTCACACTTGGGGACTTCAGATTGCCCGCACAAAACTCGACATTAAACTCACGGCCAACGGCAACATGGAAGATGCAACTCTTTGGGTCGGCATTTTGGCCATTGAAATGAATGGTGAATTCAGGGTCAGCTTGCAACAGGAAAAAAGAACAAACAGAAAATGTACTTGATGATAATTGTAAATTCGATTACTTTCAATGTATCAATCATCCTTGATGTTAATTTCATCAGAAGAACATAACTTCAATTTAGGTTACGTAAGATCTATACAAGTCGGCAATAAAATTTTGCCAAGATTAACTTAATTAGATGATTCTATTTACTATAAATTACAGAATTTTGAATCCATCCGCCGCTAATTTAAAAGTTCACCCGAAACTTAACTTCATATTACGTACGGTGTATGGATATCGTTTTACGTACGGTGTATGGATATCGTTTTACGTACGGTGTATGGATATCGTTTTACGTACGGTGTATGGATATCGTTTTACGTACGGTGTATGGATATCGTTTTACGTACGGTGTATGGATATCGTTTTACGTACGGTGTATGGATATCGTTTTACGTACGGTGTATGGATATCATATTACGTACGGTGTATGGATATCGTTTTACGTACGGTGTATGGATATCATATTACGTACGGTGTATGGATATCGTTTTACGTACGGTGTATAGATATCGTTTTACGTACGGCGTATGGATATCGTTTTACGTACGGTGTATGGATATCGTTTTACGTACGGTGTATGGATATCGTTTTACGTACGGTGTATGGATATCGTTTTACGTACGGTGTATGAATATCGTTTTACGTACGGTGTATGGATATCGTTTTACGTACGGTGAATGGATATCGTTTTACGTACGGTGTATGGATATCAATTCACTGGTGTATTCCCATGCCGCGCCCTTCACCCTCGGTTTGAATGCGATGTGGGTTTTGTTCAGGTCCGGTGATGCCACGACCTTAATGGTGTACTCATAGGTGACGTCACCCTTTCTGTGCCATGAGCACGTGCGGCCAACACTTTGTCTGTCGTCCGTGTTGAAGTTCATCACACATATCTGAAAGTCATTTGATTCCAACTAGATCAATATAAAACAAACTGCCTAGCAGAACAAAATTGATTATTTTCTTTGTTTAGAGGATTTTTAGTTCAGAGGAAGAAAGTTCTGAATGTTACAGACTGTATTTAAAGACATCTTCCTTGTTTATCTCTACTCCCCCCTTCTCATACCCCCACCACTTTCTTCTCCCAATCTAATGTACGGACTGGACTGACACGCCCGGCCTTGTCAGTCAAACCAATAGCCCGTGACGGTGGACCCGTCGCAGCCGGACATTAATCTCCCCCCTCCCCATGAGATTAATTCCTCGGACCAGGCTAGATGATAACAGAGCGTTCGCGCCGTATCATATGGCACAGTTGCTCAGTACACCTGGGTGACATGACGTTGATTTATGTTTGGACAAGAGCCCAATGTATAAATTGAGATGATTTTACTAAAGGGGCGCAGTCCATCCCCTTGCGGGGAGGACTATACACACACTCTCTTTTACAAGAGGTCCACGTTATACGAGTCTGTTTAGACTCTCGATTGTAAACTTCTTTTTAGAGTTATTTGTATACGTATGGTTTGCATATTGTAAACTTAGCGCTCCCCTAAGTGTTCTTTTTAGAACTATATGTTTATATGTACCTACGTTGAATAAAGTCAAGTGTTGGTTATCATATACCCACCCGACTTAGTCGTTCTGTATTTATTCGTCACGTGGCTGTACACAAATATAAATTATTGACCTCACCTGTTCAGCTCAGTTACTTAAATTACCCATAGAGAACGGCCGTCACAACAGTCTACACTCAAAAAATATCTCAAATTTAATTTAATTTTTTTTTCAACTTTAAAAAAAATTACTAGCCATCCTCATTTTGAGTTTTGTGAAACAGACGTTGAAGGACGTATTTCCCTTCGAATTTATATTGCAGACTGTGTAGAAATGAACCACCGAATAGACGTGTTGGTTTACCCTCACCTCCTTTCTTTCAATCCCCCTCCCTCCCCCCCCCCCCCCAATCTACCAAAATCGACTCAAAATAACGTCTGGTAAAAAAATGTTGATGTAACAGAAAATGTTGTAATGACAACTCAACATTTTAAATGTAAAAATTAACAAAAATTATATTTGTAGGACTTTCTGGTCTGCGGGGGGGGGGGGGTATATTTATGAGAGGATTTTGATTGGTTCCTGCTAGCTGACGTAGTTACATTATTTTTCTCATTCATTCTTTCGTTTTCTTAATCTTCATCAAATTTTTCAGGGACGAAAAGTTCGACCACCAGCAGTTCTACACAGCAATAACACAACACTTAAAACACAGCGATAACAGGGTTATTAAACCGCAGCGATAAGACAATAATTAAACACAGCGATAACAAGGTTATTCTGACACAGCAATAACACAACACTTAAAACGCAGCAATAACAGGGTTATTCAAACGCAGCATTAACACAACGCTTAAAACACAGCGATAACAGGGTTATTCAAACGCAGCAATAACAGGGTTATTCAAACGCAGCAATAACACAGTACATAAAATTTTATTATGACAGGCTTACCGTAAGACACATCAACTTCACACACAATAGTACTCACTGCAAGGGCGGACAAAAGAAATTCCGGGCACATATGTAACAACAATTTGTGGGCAAGTTGGAGAATCGGGGCAGATGAAGTGTAGAACTCACCTGTCTTTGTAATCATGGCATATTGATGGATTGTGTAGCTAGCATAACGCCCGGTTGCCTCATATTGATGGATTGTGTAGCTAGCACAACGCCCCGTTGCTTCATATTGATGGATTGTGTAGCTAGCACAACGTCATAGCTGCCTCATATTGATGGATTGTGCAGCTAGCACAACTCCCCATCTGCCTCATATTGATGGATTGTGTAGCTAGCACAACGCCCCGGCTGACTCATATTGATGGATTGTGTAGCTAGCACAACTCCCCATCTGCCTCATATTGATGGATTGTGCAGCTAGCACAACTCCCCATCTGCCTCATATTGATGGATTGTGTAGCTAGCACAACTCCCCATCTGCCTCATATTGATGGATTGTGCAGCTAGCACAACTCCCCATCTGCCTCATATTGTTGGATTGTGCAGCTAGCACAACTTCCCATCTGCCTCATATTGATGGATTGTGTAGCTAGCATAACTTCCCATCTGCCTCATATTGATGGATTGTGTAGCTAGCACAACGTCACAGCTGCTTCATATTGATGGATTGTGTAGCTAGCACAACGTCACAGCTGCTTCATATTGATGTATTGTGTAGCTATCACAACGTCACAGCTGCTTCATATTGATGGATTGTGTAGCTAGCATAACGCCCCGGCTGACTCATATTGATGGATTGTGTAGCTAGCACAACGTCACAGCTGCTTCATATTGATGGATTGTGTAGCTAGCACAACGTCACAGCTGCTTCATATTAATGGATTGTGTAGCTAGCACAACGTCACAGCTGCTTCATATTGATGTATAGTGTAGCTAGCACAACGCCCCTGCTGCCTCAACTTCACAACTCAAGTTATTTATCAATTTTAAGCTGGGTGGAATTAGAAGATCTCGCAAGGACGTGAAACAAATCCTGGATCGGGTCCGTGACTCTCACGATTAGACACAGCGAAAAACACAGAAGTAAACATTAAACAAAAACCCCAGAAGTAAACACATCAATAAACAGACAAATAAACACAGCATTAAACACATCAGTAAACACAGCCGTAAACAACGCAGTAAACAGCGTGCTTTACTCAATAACACACCAGCAAACACAACACTCACCATTAAACGAGAATGCAACACTTTTACCACGACAGCAGTTATGTATTCAGGGGCACGTGAACAATTATTTAAAATAGGCCACAGGGGGCCCCGTCCATTCTCAGTTTTCATCAAAATTTTAAAAAAATGGGTAATTTATGTCAAGGTCTGGGTCCCCGGATAAGTGTTCGTGTGGTCATCCCCTACTCTACCCCCCCCCCTTTGCCGTTGTGACTCACGTGATTTCTCTTAGTGGCATTAGGTGTCGTCCAGAAGAAGATCAAAGGTACAAGGTACCCCAAAGTGTTGTGCCTATCGAAGGTGCCTCGAATCTCCACAGCCTCTCTCCAGATCTGGAATCCGTCTTGGTAGCACTTTGGCCTGGATTGGTTGGTCATCCTCCCGGTCAACAGATTCTCGAAATGAAACGCTGAAATTGTAAACCAAAATATTAAAAAAAAACTGTGATTTCAAAAAAACTTTTCTATTTTTAAAAAAAAAACTGCATTGACTTAAAAAGTTAAAAAGACAAGAAACGAAACAAATTCAACATTAAAAGCAAAAAAAAAAAAAATTAATTTATTAAACTGTTTCAAAATTATTTTTTTTTATTTTTTTATCCCTTGTTTCTGTTTTCTTTTTTATAAACATTTCGTTTACCTGGTCTAATAGCTGACAATATTCTTGTAGAAATGTCTCAATTTTTACTATGTAACTAATTCTGACCCCAATGATCACAATTAATAGTTAAGAAAAACAATAAAATGTTTTGGAAGGGATGGTCGTGTGATCTACCGTCCCGGGTTAAATATTTGAAGTCCCTGTAATAAAAGTCGTTACAAAATAACCTACCATCGGACTGTAATGGATGTCGGTGAATGGTCACTAAAACAAGACCAGTGGTGACTAGCTTCAACGCAGACATGGTACACTGACTACAGGAACTTTCATCCTTTACTGGAGGTAAAACAATTAAATCAAAGTAATTTTTTTAGAATTAAATGTAATGAAATATTTAATTTAGAAAGTAAATACAGTTTTATTAGAATAGTATACAACATTTCTAGAGCCATGGTTGTGGTGTTGTACTATACCTGAGTGCCGGAAAGTTGTTTGATCCAACAATCATACAATCATCCGTAGTACGAAGAAAAGTAAAATATTTCACAACTTCCTTTGTTGATTTTTTTCCCGTGCGATTTAAGTAACGGGATTTTCCGAAACTGAATCTTGAAATTAACAACATAGGTCACGAAAGTTCAAGATTCAAAATGCAAGACTTCTTTATGATCAGCATTTGACTATCATTCCGAAAACAACGATATC
The DNA here is from genome assembly GCA_021962125.1 of Bulinus truncatus. NCBI lineage: Eukaryota > Metazoa > Mollusca > Gastropoda > Planorbidae > Bulinus > Bulinus truncatus. Next base: position 2,168,681 of record JAGDYQ010000089.1, read on the forward strand.
AACAAGACAACAGATGAACATTTCTTGAGAATAAAAATCATCAATTTATGGTATAATAATTTATGAAATTTTTTGCCTCGTCACTGTTGAAAGTATTTTTATGAGGTCTCTGCTGGAATGACATGTTTAATCTCTTGCTTGTTTATTGGAATCAGCCAAAATAGAGCCAAAATAGAGCCAAAATCGAGCCAAAATAAAGCCGCATGTAGCCCAAACAAATACGGCCCATCTATTTTTACAGGTACTGTAATCCAATCACAAATTAGAACAAACAATAAAGAAAGAAATCATTTTGAATCAAAGATAAAAAAAAATTGATAGAATCTCATAAAACGTTTATTAATCAAAACAATTTTCATATTTGGTATTTGATTCAAACTTTTACACATTTCAATGAGTAATCTTTATGCACGCCAATTACTCAACATTTTCTATAGTTACAAACAGTAGCCACAGTTCCTTAACGATAGAATCAATCTTTATCTTTTCTATATGATGAGCTATCTGTATCTTTTTATCTATCTAAATATAGGCCCATACCTAATATGTACCCAACTAACCATAACTATCTGCCCATATTTACTATATACTTATCTTTATCTTTTCATTGATACATGGTCCACGGGACAGGGCCCGGGCTTTAATACGCCCTCCGATAATACGGCAAAATCCCCCCTTCCGCCCATCTGCAAATTTATTAGCACTGCCATATATAATGTACTATTTAATCTAGTAATCCATTTATATAAATATTATGAATATTTATATGTGTGTTTGTGTTTGTCTGTTTGTGTGTATTTCAATCAATTTATTCATAAGGCAATCTATTTATCTACCAACCCATCTGTCTATTTATTTATCTATCGATTATAAAGAAGTACCCCTTGTTCTCTGTGGTTGTGGGTCCCGGCCAACTGGTGGGTCTCAAGCTGAAAGAATTGGAGGTAGGAGGAGGGGGGAGCAAACACAATCATAAAAACTACCCTAATCGATAATGTAAACTATAAATGCTAGCAAGTTTGTTAACTTTGTATTAGTATGTATTCAGTCTTGGTGCCAATCTGTCGGTGCTCAGCCGAGATAAATACAATATTGAAAGTGTCATGGTATAGTTATGAGTACTACGCACACAGGTGTGTGTGTGTGTATTTGGAGCTTGGCCAACCAGGTCAACATGTGGTCACGGGGTCATGATTCGAGATGTTTATAGAAAATAAATATGTTGTTTATTATTCTAGATATTTATTGAAAATAAATATGTTGTTTATTTGTAAATTGTATTGACTAAATGAGTGAGGACAGAGCGATGTGGAATGTTCGAGTTGGATGGAAGGAAATTATATAAAGACGATGTACAGTTGAGAAAGTGGGGAGTGGAGTCAATCAAGTCAGTGAAGTTATTTGAGTTCAGAAGTTCAGTTGAGTATTAATTACATATCAGAAGTTTAGTTGATCAGTTAAGTTCATTGTTAACAAGTATTATTCATTGGATTTATTCTGTTTATTTATATTATTGTGTCGTCAATAAATCATATGAACCATGGAGATGAATTGAGTTTTCATTATTAACCAGCTCATACAATAACATCATTTACAGAAAGCATCAACTGCTGAATGTATTGAACGAATCAACAGTAATCATTGCACACAGTCACAAAACACTTAAACACATCACATACACACACACAACACACATGCACAAGATTCCAAATGTCTGACAGCCTTCAACGGTTCTCAAATAAAATGAAAACTTATTAACTACATTTCGGCTAGTTATTGCACAAATTTGGCTTGGATCCAAGTCAAACGATGTCATAGTAATTCATTCACAACGAATCCTGTAAACAAAAAATAAATCAAAGTCTACGATTTCAATAAATAAATCACAATCAAATAAAACGTAATTTTTTGGACTTTGCTTTGTTTACATATTTTCAATTTGCTTGTTGTTATTAGACAATCAATTAGCTAAAATCGCAATACTAAATGGAAGTATACTTATATAAGACAGGAGGTAATGGTCAGTTCACTGTGGTCGGTACTCTGTGGTCAGTACACTGTGGTCAGTACTCTATGTTCGATACTCTGTGGTCGGTACTAAATACTCAAAGATCAAGACCGTGTTTCCGCGAAAATATGACAAACTAAAACAGAAAAAGGCCCCTAGAAATTTTTTTTTAGCATTTTCCAAATATAACTTCTAGTTGAGATCGTGTTAAATTGAAGGCACCGAAGACGTGAAATGGGTCAACATTTTGCCTCACGGGCCCCATCGCGTTCATAAGTTGGACAGAATGGCCGGACCAGGAGCAGAAATTAGGCAGAAGGTCGCCACATGCTAATCTTGGATTCCAAATTATCTTAGAACTGTGGGCCCCCTTTGACATCCCTCCCATATGTACAGTTATTGGATAACGACGAAATAAAAAGCCCCAACATGGGATCCTTTAGTTACGCGGACCCTTGTCTGGCAGTTACTTAGTTTTCCTATCTCAACGAACCACCATGATTCCTCACTCGAAGAAGATGTAACATTGTACTTGAAGTTTTATTACGTATTAACACTAATGACTTACACGTGTTTTGTCCTCTGATGTCCGCATCACGCTGGACTGGAGCGAGGACATGGGAGAGAAAACAAAATACGTGAGACTTACTTTTGCCCAAATATGGCTTACTCAAACTATTCTTCTATGTAGTATCCATTGTGTGTCTGACTTTACATGTATCTATCTATATAAATATGTTCCTGTACTCTCTATCTATCGAAGTATCTATCTATATAAATATGTTCCTGTACTCTCTATCTATCGAAGTATCTATCTATATAAATATGTGCCTGTACTCTCTATCTATCGAAGTATCTATCTATATAAATACATGTATGTGCCTGTACTCTCTATCTATCGAAGTATCTATCTATATAAATATGTTCCTGTACTCTCTATCTATCGAAGTATCTATCTATATAAATATGTTCCTGTACTCTCTATCTATCGAAGTATCTATCTATATAAATATGTTCCTGTACTCTCTATCTATCGACGTATCTATCTATATAAATATGTTACTGTACTCTCTATCTATCGAAGTATCTATCTGTCACATTCTGTGATTTAATTAATGAAATCCAGAACATTCTCCTATCGTATCACTCGTGAGGGGGGGGGGGGAGATCATACAGAGGATAGCCACAGACTTTTGTATTCACAGGTGGTCAGCGCGTCTGGCACTAGATTAACCCCCTTTAATTCTGACATCACCTGTGAAATGTCTAGAGGGTGAGATAAGATATAAATAGGTTAGACAAAGACATTGTCTTCTCATGTTTTCCACACTGTGATTAGTCTGTCTAGCACCCACTATCACTTTTTGTCACCTGGGGAGAAAATGTCTCTAAGGGAGATAACCCGTGCCCTTGACCTTCAGACGAGCGAGAGGGATGGGTTCTTTGTCTCTTTACCCCCCCCCCTTATCTTGAAGGTTGGAACTGTCCACGAGGGAGGGGCAGCAGATCACGCACGATGAGCGTGCTATACCCGGCTCGCTGCCCATTGGTCAGCGAAGTCGCTCTCGAGCGAGAGCGGTTTTGCGTGGCGCAACTTCCGGGCAGTTGGCGTGGACTTGACTGGAGTTAGAATTGGTTGATCAGTGAGCATCGGGCAGTCGAGGAGAGAGGTCGAACTCAGGCTCCAGCTGGGGTGGGAACCAGGCTGTTAGTGTGGCAGAACCTAGACGTTCGACCACCGCAGACCTGAGTTCTTATGAGAACTACCCACCCCAGGTAACTATTCTGATGTATGTATTATATTGTTTGTAGTAGCCGGTAACGCTACTGTCCTTTTTAGGACACGCTGAGATTGCATTCCTTTTTTCAATGTGAATAAATATGTGTTGTGGCGTATTCACTTATGAGTTTCTTTACTCATTTCTTGTTGTGTTGTGCGTCCTGTTTAACCACGTGGCTGTGACAAATATAAATGCTGGCTAGAACTCAGTAGGTGATCATACCCACAGACAACGACCGCAGGGACCCCGAAAGGGGGCCTTGACACTATCTATATAAATATGTTACTGTACTCTCTATACTATCGAAGTATCTATCTATATAAATGCATGTATGTGTCTGTATTCTCTATCTATCGAAGTATCTATCTATCCATATATCTTCCCAAACATAGTTCGTCTATCTTGTCACGTATCTGTCTGCATGAGTATCTGTCTGTGTCGGTCACGTGTCCCATGAATTGACCCCCCCTCCCCAAATTGATATTATGATGAAAAGTCTTTGATTCATAAGTGTGCAAGTATTATAGAACAGGTATCTTAAATTGTTTCCTTTCTTACAACACTATCTGGACTGAGTTCGTTCACTGCCTCTTACATTTTATCATTCAGCACATAAGACGGATGTTACACAATGGCAATATGTTACCGGTCCAACCAGATTGGAGGAGCTAAAAAGGCCACGACAAATTTAGGAAACTTTTATACTCACGATAGAAACTGTACATGAGAAACGCTGCAGCTGTAGGAAGTAAAAATTATATTTTTTGATAATAAATGTGATACTAAAGTGTTACATAATTTCAATCAAACATACATTAGATCTTCTAGAACATACAAACATACGTGAGATATTTCAGAACATACAAACATACGTGAGATATTCCAGAACATACAAACATACGTGAGACATTCCAGAACATACAAACATACGTGAGATATTCCAGAACATACAAAAGTAAGTGAGATATTCCAGAACATACAAACATACGTGAGATATTCCAGAACATACAAACGTACGTGAGATATTCCAGAACATACAAACGTACGTGAGATATTCCAGAACATACAAACGTACGTGAGATATTCCAGAACATACAAACATACGTGAGATATTCCAGAACATACAAACATACGTGAGATATTCCAGAACATACAAACATACGTGAGATATCTCCAGAACATACAAACATACGTGAGATATTCCAGAACATACAAACGTACGTGAGATATTCCAGAACATACAAACGTACGTGAGATATTCCAGAACATACAAACATACGTGAGATATTCCAGAACATACAAACATACGTGAGATATTCCAGAACATACAAACATACGTGAGATATTCCAGAACATACAAACATACGTGAGATATTCCAGAACATACAAACATACGTGAGATATTCCAGAACTACACACATAGGTTTCTAGAAAATGTCATTTTATTATAAACACTAAAATTATATCTGACCTGAAATAAGGACAAGTGTGATCCCAGTGAAGGTCAAGGCCGTCATCTTGTGATCCTCAAAGTTGTGCACCAGGTCATGCCCTGCGGTCAGCATGGTTCCGTTGACTGTGACGTCGCTGACAGGTCTGTGCGTGGAGTTATTGACTGACCTACGTCCACCATTGTGTCTGATGTGTATACCTGCCACAAGAAATGTATACAAAACAAAATACATACTCATTGGTGTCAAAAAGGTTCCCCCCCCCCCCCGAATAGGGAAAGGAAAGGGGGCGCCCATGGATTTCATTGGCTAATAAGAAATACACAAACTCACGCCACTCAATTATTTTTACGGCTTCCCTCCATCAAAGAGTTTGGTCGCTGCAGTCAACATAAACAGCGCAGCAACTGACCTCTTGTGGGGCACACGTAGGTGCCGCTCCTGCCGCAGGCGTCCGCGTACTTCATCTGGAGCCGAGCATCACCGTCAGGTACCACGACGTGGATCTCGGAGCAGGGGCGTTCACTTCTCATCCCAGGACTCCCGTGGCGGCTCAACGAAATCTCCACCTGAGGCCTGTGCAGATTGAGTGAACAAAATCTGAACGTGTGTGAGCTACCCGCAAAGTACTGCAGCTCACATTGGGTCAAGCTGACCTTAACATTGTCTGCTTGCAGATAAAAGCTTGGCTCTGCTGAAAGATTCAAGAAAATGAAAATAGTCGTAAAAGAAAACAAACTTTAATATTTTTGTTTCCATTCGCGCCACATACTTGGATTATTATCAAAGTCCTTGCATCGAAAATATGTTTATCAAATCGACACAATAACCCCCCCCCCTTACAGTGGGTTATCGAAGTAAACTTCTTTTCAGCGAAATCTGCGCGTGTAAAAAGGCTACGAACTATGAATGCAACACATAAGACTAAGGTAAATGACTGGACTCGGTTGGATTTGAACCAGTAACCTAACACAATGTATGGCGCACAGATATCCCCCGTATTTTATAGAGGTGCTAAATATGACAAGTGTGACGGATGGCCGAGTGGTGTAGATACTCGACTGTCGACCTGAGAGTCCTGGGTTCGATCCTCGGTGAGGCCCATGGAATTTTTCCAGGTGAAATTCGGTGGAAAGTCGTTCCTCAAGTCCTCGCAGCTTTAAATGGGTACCTGACTTTAAGTTGGGGAAGTAAAGGCGGCTGGGCGTTGTGCTAACCACACAATCCCTTCATATGCCGAGGTTATAGAAACAGTTGAATTCTACACTTCATCTGCCGCGAAGGCCCTTAGGGCTAAGAAGGGAACTTTACTTACTTTACTTTAAATATGACAATATTTATTTTTGGATAATGTTTATCAGCTGAGACGAGTGACCAATTTTAAATATGAAGATTAAGATCATTGTGTGTTGTGTTTAAGTGTTTTCTTCTTTGCAAACACCGTTATTTGCACCCGGAGCGGACTTTCAAAATTCCCCTCTCAGACGCCACTCTTAGCTGACGGCAAAGTGCTGCCCCGGGGATAATGTCCGTCCCCTGTGACCCCCTCGTAGTTTACGCCATTGTTGATATCGTATAGGTGAATAGCCCGATTTGCTTAAGTAACTATTTTAATAAAAAAAAAAACTTTCTAATCTTTAAGGAAGAATTTTCGCTTACCGGACAATGTAATTTGTTTAAAGCTGACCACATTCTTAACATTGTTAGAAGTATGAGTGGACGTTCTAAGCTCCAGGACGAGGTTCCGCAGAGTTCTGTCTGTCACTTTGACCTGGCTCTCTCGAAATGTGTCATGAACTAGAATGCCCCATAGTGGGGGTGTAGACCTCACACAGCTGCACCTGGAACTGTTGGTCGCATTTAGGTCAATGAACTTCAAGTTGTTGTTGATACTTATGGAACACACTTCCTGCAGAAATAATAATAAATGATGTGCCTTCAATTAACAAGTCAATCGTTGTGTGTACATTGGAGGCATTCATTCATTAAATTTGTTCTGTGTTTTAAAATCATCGCCATTTGGGAAACAGCATACCTACCCTCCCTTTGTGAGCAATATATAACAAATATGACAAAATGACTGACCTAAACAAAACATACACAAAAGACAATAACTGACATATACACTAAAAGTCAATAACTGACCTAAAAAACCAACATCAATAACTGACCTAAACAAAACATACTCAAAAGACAATAACTGACATATACAAAAAGTCAATAACTGACCTAAAAAACGAACACCAATAACTGACCTAAACAAAACATGCACAAAAGACAATAACTGACATATACAAAAAGTCTATAACTGACCTAAAAAAACAAACACCAATAACTGACCTAAACAAAACATGCACAAAAGACAATAACTGACATATACAAAAAGTCTATAACTGACCTAAAAAACAAACACCAATAACTGACCTAAACAAAACATGCACAAAAGACAATAACTGACATATACAAAAAGTCAATAACTGACCTAAAAAACCAACACCAATAACTGACCTAAACAAAACATACACAAAAGACAATAACTGACATATACAAAAAGTCAATAACTGACCTAAAAAACAAACACCAATAACTGACCTAAACAAAACATACACAAAAGACAATAACTGACATATACAAAAAGTCAATAACTGACCTAAAAAACAAACACCAATAACTGACCTAAACAAAACATTCACAAAAGACAATTACTGACATATACAAAAAGTCAATAACTGACCTAAAAAACAAACACCAATAACTGACCTAAACAAAACATACACAAAAGACAGTAACTGACATATACAAAAAGTCAATAACTGACCTAAAAAACAAACACCAATAACTCACCTAAACAAAACATACACAAAAGACAATAACTGACATATACAAAAAGTCAATAACTGACCTAAAAAACGAACACCAATAACTGACCTAAACAAAACGTACACAAAGACAATAACTGACATATACAAAAAGTCAATAACTGACCTAAAAAACCAACACCAATAACTGACCTAAACAAAACATGCACAAAAGACAATAACTGACATACACAAAAAGTCTATAACTGACCTAAAAAACAAACACCAATAACTGACCTAAACAAAACATGCACAAAAGACAATAACTGACATATACAAAAAGTCTATAACTGACCTAAACAAAACATTCACAAAAGACAATAACTGGCATATACAAAAAGTCAATAACTGACCTAAAAAACAAACACCAATAACTGACCTAAACAAAACATACACAAAAGACAATAACTGACATATACAAAAAGTCAATAACTGACCTAAAAAACAAACACCACTAACTAACCTAAACAAAACATACACAAAAGACAATAACTGACATATACAAAAAGTCAATAACTGACCTAAAAAACAAACACCAATAACTGACCTAAACAAAACATACACAAAAGACAATAACTGACATATACAAAAAGTCACTAACTGACCTAAAAAAAACAAAAGACAATAACTGACCTCGTTGGTGTCTTCAACATAAACTGTAAAATTTTTATACATATAAAAGTCGGCGTGACTTGCATTTAAAATCACCATGAACTTGAACTCATCCAAGTTCAAAGTTATTTTGCCTTTTTGGCATCTTTCAGTGGTCTCTGGTGTTTCGTAATTGATTTTCACTGCAACAAACAATGTTAACACAAAGAAAACAATAAACAAAAATACAGAAAAGACTAACTAGGTATCTCAAGCTGTAAACAATGAATAATAGGCGTCTAAGGCAGAAGACAAGGCAAATCATCCATCGGCTGTGACCTACACACTGGACCGAAACCGCAATCAAAGGGAGAGCAATGCATGAAAATGCCTCACTAAAAATTATATAAATGGTTAAGGGACTTGATCCAACCACCAATCTATTATCGATTAAGATGTTATCAAAATGAAAGATTATTTCAATTTTTAATTATATTTTTTTGCCAGCAGGACATTTCTGTGAAAACAGGCCATGGGGAATTGCATGCAAGGACAACAAGGCATCGTGTTAGGCTAATGATGTCTATAGACTACAAGATACAACGGTAAATTTCAGTCATCTAAGCGAACTGCCATAACTTTAAAATACATATATAACATTTTGGTGTATAATAAAAAACCGAAACAATATATTCTTTTAAAGAAATACTTATCGCCTTCTTTGCTAAGGATGTTGTTTCCTTATCAATCACATATGCGTAATTCAACAGGAGTACAAAATCGTTTTAAAGAAAGGTTTTTGTAGAAACATGTCTAGCAGTTTCAAAGGAAGGGGAGAGGGTCGGCTCAAACATATGACTGGCTGAAAACGTCATCAGAACTGCTGTTTGAACTTGATACATTTACTGTTGTTGTAGTTGTTGTTGTTAAATATTATTGTTTTATTTGATGATGACGAAGCTAGTAGAACAACAACAAATAATATTCACAGTTCGATGTAAAACGATCGAAATTTCTGCCGTGATGAATAAAAATAAATATACTTCAAATTATGTTTATTGGTAATTTTACAAATTCACAAAAGTATGTTGACTTACCGATCCCAGTATCTTTCAGTAATTCAAAGCTATTTATCAGACATGTGATGTAGAGTAGACTCAAGACAGACACGTCATGCACCATGCCGTTTTCAGTCCCTGTAAAGATGAGACTTAACATTGTTTCTATGGTGCCCTGTTCTCATACCCATTAAAGCCGATAAAGCAATGGCCATGGAGAACGGCAGCGTGAGAGATACGGCGGGGACTTAGACAATTACAAGAAATATACATTGGTCCTCACCGGGCATCGAACCCTCAGGTCGACAGTCGGGCACTTTACTGCATAACCACCCGTCAGTCTCGTAACAGTCACTGCTTCAATAGTTGCAGTACTTACATTTGATAACTTTCTCTTGATATTGCCTAATTGCACCAATAGGTTTATCTATACATCTCTCTGTATAACCGTCTAAATATCTAACCAGCCGTCGATTTCTCTATCTTTAGTTAATTAGGTACTTAGTTAAAACATGTCTATTTCTCTATGTCAACCTGTCTGCCTTTGTGTGTGTGTGTGTTTGTGTGTGAATAAATTGTGAATGTATTTATTTATTTAACATTTAGATTTAATTATTTTCATCTGAATTCAGCAAAGTAATAGAGTCTGTCTAGTCATTAATATGTCTGACTATCTGTCTTGTCTATGGATGTCGCTACAAGAAGCAAAGTTCTCGACTGGGCATAATAATGTTGCAATATGTTGTTGCTAAAACCTGACAGGCCGAGAGTGTATGTCATCGGCGTGAGGCCCAAAATTGTTCCGGGCCCAACTAGGAGCAGTCGACACAACCGGCTCAAGACCGGACCCTGCTCTTAGACTGACTCACTGCAGTTTTAAACTCTCTCTCTCTCTCTATCTATCTATCTATCTATCTATCTATCTATATACATATATATATATATATATATATATATATATATATATATATATATATATATATCCACGTTTTGTCAATATTTCATTTAAGTGACGAGGTGCAGTTTTTATCAAAAATATATTTCTTCACTTCATGATATACTTTATTTTATGATATACTTCTCTCTATGTATGATATACCTGACTATATGATATACCTCACTAAATGATATACCTCGCTTTGATATACATCACTATCATTCGATGAGGAAATGTTTGTTCATTTATTTTGATTGGCATTCATTTACGATGCAAAACAGTTCACTCACAATATGCGATACTGATTATGTACAAGTAAAATTCTTTCGCTGCTAATAGTTCTATTTAAAATTTTAAGGTTTTAATAATGTGACCGGTGCATTGAAATTATCTCATTTTAAACAAAACAAAAAAAAACAAATAATTAAAATTGTACAGCACGATTTATTGAATTTCAAGACTTTTTTTTTTGGTCTTTAAAAAATTTCGGCCTGACAGCGAGTTATTTTTTTATTAATAAACAAAGCGCTTTATTCGTGGAGCGAAAACTGTAATACATAGGTCAGGGATCTAAAGTGGAACATTTTGAAATCACTTCATAATTTAGATACCTACAATAAATGTTACAAGTGTGCATTGTATTGATTTAGGTTGTGCCTTTTCTGTACAAAGTGGCAATTAGAGATTATCAGGTTCTGACTGACTTGCCAGCTTTTTATTAAAATGACAACCAACAAACTGGCAATATTCATCTGACTTCTCTCAGTCCATGACGCGTTGCGCTCGTTAGGTGAGTACATTACATTCATTAGCATGAAATACTGAGGCTGTATACATCATTTTGCTTCCATTCAGATAATACCAAGGTTGTTATCTTCAAGGGAATAGCTCGACTGATTATTCAATTAAAATTGTCTAGATGTCAGAACTGAGGAGGGGCGCTGTTAGAAGGGATATCACCTTCCATATGTAGCATTAACATTATACAAATCCTTCATTTTTGTGTTTTCTTTACACCGTTATTTGCACCCCCGGGGCGTACTCTCAAAATGCCTTGAGCGAGTGTGATTAGCCGGGCCTAGGGCGAGAGTCATTTTTGGAGTCCTAAGTGTGTGTCATTTGTGGGGCCTAAACGAACATTCAGATAATAAACCAAAAAAGTTGTACGCTTGGGTAAGGTGCCCCTTCCACTTTAAGGCAGCCAATGTCCCCTGAACACTTTTTCCTCTCACACAGAACCATCCCACTTGAAGGAACCGTTTCCTTCTTTAAAATAAAGAATATTCATACCTGTTCCCGCATGGAAAAAATGACATTTGCCCAAAGTTGCACATCATTTCACACCATCTGCTCTATTTTTAGTTCCAGTGCAGTAAAGTATCTTTCCTTTCATTGTCCCCATTCATCTCTCTATATTTAAAAAGTAAACCAAGAAAACACCGGAAAATTATCCCAACCTTTTCTAATTGTACATTTTAAAATTAATAAGTAAGTTTAGAATTCATTGGTAATTACCTGCTGGTATGCACTGTGATAAATCTTGTAAACAATGTCAAACTATTTCCTTAAACTATTTTTAATGAGAAAGACAGTGAAGTAATTATTCCATTGCTATGTCTTGATATTTTAATCATTGTTCTATAGATTGCAAATGGATTCATGGATAACGATCTACGTTAAACTAAGGTGCCATGAATTAGAAATACTGAACTACACTCTCCTAAACACAGACATTATTTCTTTCGGCACTAATGAATCAGTTTGTATTTCATCTATTTAACTATATGGGTGGAATCGAGGTATGTAGATTTATGATATAGCTTTGTTTTTATAGTTTTGATTGCTAAATATCATGGTTATTTTAAATTTTACTTAGTTTAATATACCTGTTACCGGCAAAGTGTGAAATCCGGCATTCTATAGAATGCCGGCATTTCACACTTTGCCGGTAACATACTAACTGAAATGTATATATAGAAAATGTAATCTTAACGGGGTTTTAATATTATGTTAAAATAAAATATCATCTTGGTCAGTTAAGTTTATAATGTCGCTTAAAAGTTTTAGAACGCCTGATCTATAAAGCTGTTTACATAATTTATTTCAATAGAAGTTGAACAGATGTGTGGAGTTATTTGTTTATTATGAGGTTCGCGGAGCGATGAAAGAGTAAACACTCTAGTAGTGTGCCGATAAAAATTGCTGAAATTATTCTCATAGTGAAAATATTGTTTTATACCCGTCAAAAGTAAACAGAGTTTTAATGTAACTCTCATTATTGTTTGTATACTCAATAAGAATTTACAAAGTTTGTATTTTTTTTTCTGTACAAAGTGGCAATTTGAAATTATCAGGTCCTGACTGACGTGCCAGCTTTTTATTAAAATGACAACCAACAAACTGCCAATATTTATCTGCCTTCTATCATTCCTTGACGCTGTGCGCTGTTTAGGTGAGTACATTACATTAGGATGAAATAATGAGGCATTAGGCCTACACATCGTTGAGCTTCTACTCATATAATACTAAGGTTGTGCCCTTCAATGGATAGCTCGACTGATTATTCAATAAACTGTTGTCTAGGTGTCAATAAAGAGAGAGAACATGACTTGTGTACTGCACGTAAACAGCGCTATCTCACTTGTTACCTATACAACCATTGGAATATTTATTTTTAGGCTTTGGCGTGGTATTAGAAAGTGAACTTCTCTACACACATCGTGTTTATTGCTCAGTATTAATAGATATGCGTCTCTTTCTAGAATGTCGTTTGATGGCACGAAGATCTTGTGCTTAAACCACAGATAGTGTTTAATATAGCGATGTGATCTCCCTCTAACTTTCGATCAAGACTTAAGCAAAATAAAAAAGTTCTTGAAAGATGGGTGAGAATAGTTCTTGTGACTGAGCCGTGTGCATACTATTTGAACCTTAACCCCTGTCACTGGGCCGTGTGCATACTATTTGAACCTTAACCCCTGTCACTGGGCCGTGTGCATACTATTTGAACCTTAACCCCTGTCACTGGGCCGTGTGCATACTATTTGAACCTTAACCCCTGTCACTCCAGCTCTATAGAACTAGCTTCTTCTCAATCCTAGTCCAATGTGCCACCTTAGCAAGTGTATGGGCCCTCTGGCAAAATGGTATATTCTTTTTTTTTTTGGGGGGGGGGGGCTTTAGGCTAGGAACTAGAAAGGAGGATGAGATCTGCATGGCTGATTAATGGGGGCCCCGGTTAGGCCCATACATTAAGACGGTTCTGTTGTTGGGCCTCGTAGTACTGTAATACCCTAACACTCATTGTTTTTATTTATATTCACGACATCAGAATTTGTGGACGAGTACACCGACTATTTCAATTTGACCAGCATAACCAACTACACCAGCTGCAAGACCGCCCTCAGGTCGAATGAGTATTTCGGCTTCGAAGGTTTCGCACAGCTTCCGATTATCGATGGGTATCGATTCCACGAGGAGATCGTCGTATACAAGGCCGGTGGGGACTGCGACCAGGTGATGAAAACAAAACAAAAATGTGAACAAACAAATATGTAAACAAACAAAAATCTAAACAAACAAATATGTCAACAAACAAATATATCAACAAACATATATGTCAACAAACAAATATGTCAACAAACAAATATGTCAACAAACATATATATATATATATATATATATATATATATATATATATATATATAAACAATAAAAGATGGAAATGGGTTTATGAAAGAAAAAATAAACTTCGAGACAGCGAGACATGGGCCCCTGACAATATCCAAAAACTGGGCCCACATTCCCTCTGATCACACTTACATAACAATTACGTAACGATTTGTATAGCAGATTACTGTACGCTTGACTAGGTCTCTTAGGAAGCGGATCCTGGCAAGTTTTCCAGTTGCCATCCTCATAAATCATAAATCAAGATTTATTTCTGGTGGTTTTGATGAATCATGAACTTACACAGGTGTAGCTTCATTACAAATTTTGCAACTTGTATATTATAATTATACAAAAATAAAATAACAATTGATAATTGCTTTAATGTTCTTGCTATAAACAATTAAAATATTTTTTTTAAATCAATGAATACAGTGAGCAGGTATAAATGTCAAACAAGAACGAAAATCAATACCCCCATAGCAAGAATGTTTGGTTTGATTAAATGAGTGCAGTTTGTGGCTTGATGACATTTGTGGCCCACTTGCACGAAAGAATTGTCAGTGTGGGAGTAGAGGCGTGAGATTTTCGCAAAAATATTTTTTTAAACTACCACAGAACGACAGATTCCAAGAGATGCTAATTGAAATTTCGGTGACCGGACGTAATAAAATATGATATGTTCCTTCAGTGTGTTTTACCAGTGGTAAAAGAGGGAAGGAGCTAAACGTATTTCATAACGCCGATTTTAGATTGGTAGATTGACGCGAATGACAATAATTTATTTCCATTTTATTTCAGAACCTCGCTGTGATGCGGAAATACATGGTGAAGTTTGATTGTGATAGTTTTTATTTTTTTTTTTATACATTTCTCTACATATATCTATAATTAAGCTAACAGAAAAATTATCTAGATCCACGATAACATTCTATTCTTCAACTCACCTAAGCAGCCCATGGGAAACATTTGCTACTTTATTACGCATCTGTATTAAGAGCTCTTCTCAGACCAACCAACCTCTCTCTCTCTTTCTCTCTCTCTCTCTCTCTCTCTCTCTCTCTCTCTGAATTTTCTCAGTGAAAACTGCGGCTGAGACTCAGTCTGATAGAGCCTGTCAAATAAAACTTTATGTGTTCCTTGACATATGGGAACTGCCGTAAAGACCAATGGCAAGCAAGCTACCCGTCTGGTCCACCCTATGATCCGACACCCCGGGGCTCTCGAATAGCACATGTTTCACGGTTTCCTCAACCTCTCTTCAGTGTTGGGAAAGGGAATCGACATTGGACCTCAACCTCCCAAAGTACGCACATCAAATAGTAAAATGCCCGTTGCTAAAACTGGGCAATTAGTGCCTGCTCGCTTGTCCTGAGCCCCCCACCACGGGTCAGTTTTGGACTAACTGCAGACATTTCTGTTCGTCACCCCATTTGTCCCAACTCGAGAACCACTGAGTTCGTTCAAAGTATTTCATCTCGGCACACGCATCTTCTAATGATCTCATGCCCATACCCACAGGTTTATCTTGGGCATTGAACGACTTTGCAGTAGAACCTTCTGATGTTTTCTCACAGAATGATAAGTAGTGAGTCAATAAATATCAGGCACATTCTTAATGGATAAACTGATTATCACGTAGGCTCCTGATACATCAGAGCCCCTACAGGCTCATTGGCCCAGGGCCACAAACAGTTTAATGACGGCACTGTTATTACAAAACATAGCTAGTGTAAATGTCTTATTGGTTGAGGATTGGAAAATAATTCATTCATTCATGCATATATATGTGGATGTATAATATATATATATATATATATATATATATATATATATATATATAAATATATATATATATATATATATGCGTGTGTGTCTGTCTGTGTGTATGTGTGTTTGTGTATGATAGCTCTATCTCGCCTTGATATAATTAAAGAATGTAACCCTACAACCTCCAACCTATTGCCCTTTAACCCATTTTAGCTTTGCCTGATAAACATTTCAAGAAGTGGATGCGCTGGGAGCAGCCCTGGACATAAACCAAGGGAGGGGTGCTACTGCAACTACGCCAAAGGGCGCCACTTCTTCTTCACCATCAACAAGACCGCAGTCAACGTCGTCAAACATCATCAGCTGTGCGTGAACCACCCGCGCAGCGACGTGGAGTACTTGGGCTCGATTCCACTACCCGCAATACTGTGTGAGTCTTTGCATAAGTGTAGCTTTTAACTTTTTAATTATTCTGATAATGTGTCTGTTTTATACTGTGTCTACTTGATACTGTGTCTGATAGTTTATTATTATCAATGTTAGTCCATAAATTACTTCGTCTTTTTAATGGTAATTTCGTTTTGTAATATTTTCTTATTAACTCAGTTTTTTTATGTCTTTTTGTTGGTTTTATATTAACTGTTACGTATTCTGTATGACCTTGTGAAGCTTTCCAATAAAAATTGATCCACTGACTGAAAACTTTACTGTCCGTTTCAACCCAATTTCACACTTATAACTGTATTTTCTATGTCTTTCCGTTATGAAGCCTAAATAGACTATCTGGTTCAGAAAGCCCAACGGCTATGGGATTGTGTTGCTGGGACAACTCACTGATGCCTTATCTTTTTCCCCAGCTAATTTCGGGAATCTGATTTATTATGCGGGTGACACTTAGTGGCATCAACGGGGGTCATTCCTTGGGACTCGATCTCGAGACATTGAGTTAACAGTTGAGCGATCTTGAAATCTCTCTTTGTGTCCCTCTGTCTTTTTCAAAAGTAAAGTTCCCTTAGCCCTAAATGGTCATCAGGACATATGAAGTTTAGAATTCATATGTTTCTGTAACCACGGCATATGAAGTGTAGAATTCATATGTTTCTGTAACCACGGCATTCGAAGGGATTGTGTGGTTAGCACAACGCCCATCCGACTTTACTTCCCCAACTTAAAGTCAGGTACCCATCTTAAAGCTGGATGGGCTTGTGGGACGACTTTGCACCAAATTTCACCTGGGAAAATTCCATGGGCCTCACCGAGGATCGAACCCAGGACACTCAGGTTGACAGTCGGGTATCTACACCACTCGGCCATCTGTCCCACTATGTCTTTATATATGGGCCCATTATTTTCTTCTGTGCCTGAGGCTCACAAAGCTTAATCTATTCTGCTCTTAAACAATGATATATTTTCTTGTCCAATTTAAGACAATGAAATCCCCGTGGCCATATCGGTGAATGATGAGGAGATGAACTTGACACAATGCCGGTTCGAGACTAAGAATGCGATTGTTTCTCTTCACTTCTGCACGGAGTACCTGATCAACCCTAAGCTGACCATCGCCGTAGGAAAGCAGACGGTGAGTGAAATGGGTAGCTGCATCCATTCGGAGATGACATTGTCCAAGTTGAAGCAGACGGCGACTTTCAAATACGCGGGAGACTGTGGACAGGAGGGGACGCACTCGTGTGAACTAGGTAAATATCTGGGTAATCGTATCTCCTGTTTGATAGTAACGTTTAGGCCGTGTGATCTAGTTAAATATTTGAGTCATGAGAGCTCCAATCTCAATCCATGACGGCAATATCTGTTGTTTTTTTTTAATCTTCAATCATATAAAAGTCTTAGACTGAGCCATTCATATGGATGGGCAAAACATGCAATCTCCTTATGCATTACATCTTAATGGGGTTCCTTCAAGGGTTGATTTATATTAAATCTGGTATCAACAGGGCTTCGACAGGTATTTCTATGTAAGGATCTTAAAGACAAAAGCTCTAATAGTGGACTTGGTTTACACTGTTTGAATAGTGTCCTACAAATGATTATAAAGTGTACACCGCTAGTCCATTTACTTTTATATTTATATCAGATATATCAACATAGACGAAATTACGTTGTCGGGCACCCTAGGCTCAGGTACATTTAGATGCCCTAGGCTCAGGTACATTTAGATGCCCTATGCTCAGGTACATTTAGATGCCCTATGCTCAGGTACATTTAGATGCCCTATGCTCAGGTATATTTAGATGCCCTATGCTCAGGTACATTTAGATGCCCTATGCTCAGGTATATTTAGATGCCCTATGCTCAGGTATATTTAGATGCCCTATGCTCAGGTATATTTAGATGCCTGATGCTCAGGTACATTTAGATGCCCTATGCTCAGGTACATTTAGATGCCCTATGATCAGGTACATTTAGATGCCCTAGGCTCAGGTACATTTAGATGCCCTATGATCAGGTACATTTAGATGCCCTATGCTCAGGTACATTTAGATGCCCTATGCTCAGGTACATTTAGATGCCCTATGATCAGGTACATTTAGATGCCCTAGGCTCAGGTACATTTAGATGCTCTAGGCTCAGGTACATTTAGATGCCCTAGGCTCAGGTACATTTACATGCCCTAGGCTCAGGTACATCTATATGCCCTAGGCTCAGGTACATCTAGATGCCCTAGGCTCAGGTACATTTACATGCCCTAGGCTCAGGTACATTTAGATGCCCTAGGCTCAGGTACATCTAGATGCCCTAGGCTCAGGTACATTTAGATGCCCTAGGCTCAGGTACATTTAGATGCCCTAGGCTCAGGTACATTTAGATGCCCTAGGGAAAAATGGCAAGGCCGAATTCAGAAAATATTAGGGCCCTAAATATTTATAATCTTTGGCACAGTAGAGGCCCTTCTAACTCAAAAAAATTCAGAGCCCCTGAAAAGTGCCCTAATTGCCTCACAAGGAGCCCCCCTTTTTTGGCAGTGTGGGCCCTATAAGCAGCGGCCTAAATTTCCTATCCACAAGAATTGATCTTCACGTCAGAATGTCTCCATGTAAATAGATATGTTTGTTTTGTTTTGTCTGCCATGTTTTCACCACGTGATGACAGTACTGGCAGATCCATCAGTTGTGGACACGCCTCCAGACGACGACACGCCCACTTACTTCTTCTTCACCCTGCCCCGCCTCGAGTACGTCATTGGGTCTGGTGTAGGCGGCGTCCTGCTGCTCATCTTTATCTGCTACGTGGCATGTGAGTAGACTACAGCATTATGTACAGGGGCCTCCACAGGGTAACTCCTGGGGCCCTTCTGACATTCTACGCAAACTGGGGGGGGTCCCTCCTCTGATCGCACAACACCCTAACCAACTGCTAAGTTATTTATATATATATATATATATATATATATATATATATATATATATGTGTGTGTGTGTGTGTGTGTGTATATATAATAATAATAATAATAATGAAATTAATTAAAAGACCAACTGTTTAATAATTTCAATCTGTCAGATAACACAATGTAACAAAAAAAAATGTTTTCTCTGTTTATGTAAATTTTTTGATGTTTCTTATTTAATTCGAGTATGCTGAGTCTGAATAGGACATTGATTTTTTATTGCATCAAGCGTTTGATCGTAAAACCCAAAATTCAATTAAACATGTAATTAATATTAATCATATTGCATGAGATACAACTTTAGTCAATATTTAACATTTACAAGTTCACAAATGTTATGTTATGTTACAAAACGTCATGTTACATCACTTTACATACATATATTACATAATGTTACATTATGTTCTAATGTAATAGTCTCTCAAAATAAAAAAATAATACTAGAAGTGAACAGTAGAACGTGGTTTTCATTTATGAAGTTTGTCGTCATCACGTATCAAACACCAGATGTAGTCACCCATCATAGCTGCACCCCATCTGCCCTGGTATCCTTTCTCCATTGCATGGATATCCTAATGAAAACCTTCTCCATGCTCTTCATTTATATCACACAAATTTGGTTTAAAAAAATTCCAAGTGTGAATGCAGGTAAAGCATCTTTAGTGACATTATGCATTTCATATCTGCGTAACGTACAATTAAGTTTTCCACTAGCTCTTTGTAGTTATCACTCTTATTGTTGCCTAAAAAACTATGAAAAACTTGTCTAAACGCAATCCATGCTTCTTTTTCAACATGTCTTGTTTTGTTGGTTAGGGAAATTAGGTGAATTATTCGGTTCCTTGAAATCACAGTCATCACGTAGTTCATCCGGTGTGTCTACATCAGAATGATATGCAGCTGCTTCTTCGGATTGAGGTGGGTTAGGAACAGGCAAGTCATCACTTTGTGGAACTGGCCCAATAGAAGAGGGTATACTTGGATAAACTAAAGTCAGCCTATCCTTCGGCTTTTTATACTTTGAATTGTCAATCATGCAGAAATAACAGTCATCATGATGATTCGTCGGTTCTCTCCATATTCTCGGAATCGCAAAGGGCATTGACTTTCGGATTCCACGCAGCCATCCATCCAGAGTTGATCTGCAGTTGATACAACTGTAGTGTGGTGCCCATGATTTATCCTGATCTCCCATAGCCATCTCAAAATAAGAATGTTGTTCCACTGACAATCTTGTGTTTAGTTTGTGTTGGACTAATATTTAATATAGTAACCACAAACATAACAGAATGAGTCAGGACAAAGCTTCCAGGATCTACTAGACATATTCACCACTTCATATAACAGTTGTAATTAGTTAAACTAAAAATAAACATTTTCATTCTCTCAGTAGCATTTGTTAACAAAATTGTACCCTAAATGTGCTAATATTTATAAAAAAATGATTTACCTGAATACCTAAAAAACTAAAATCAGGAAAAGTAATATTAAAAGTGGGATTATAGAAAAAAGACACAAAATATACAAAGCCACTGACAGTGGCTTACCGGAGAGAAAAACAAATCCACGAGCCACTGTGTTATAAATGCATCACACATATAATCAGCATACCAAAATTATGTAAGAAACATTAAAAAAATTAACATATACACAAATGTTGTTACATTGTGTAATCTGGTATTTATTTAACATACTCCACTGTTGACTATCTGCCTAAAGCTAAAAGTATTTATCTTTTTTGATGTACCACGTTATATTTTATGTTGTAATCTTAAACTTCTTATTTTACAGATCATCCTCTATAACTTCACATTTCACACGTTGTAGTCTAAAACTTCAGATTTCATAAGTTGTAAGCTATAACCTCAAATCTCACATGTTGTAATCTATAACTTCATATTTCATAGGCTGCTCACCGTGTTGCTTCGGGAAAAAAGTTCAAAAGACTGAAAAAAGAGTGAGTAAATTTATTCAACTAGACTGCTGTGTTACAGTGTACAAAGCAACACACATATATGAGATACAAGCTGTACCCTGCAAAACCTTTGCATAGAGTTATATCCCCTTATGCTTGATCGGTAGGCTAGGTTATTTTTTGGTTTCGGGCAGATCCGATTTTTTTCATGGTTGTATTTTAAACTGGAATACTGTTGTATTAATTCTTTACTTTCGATTTAACGCACACTGGAAATGAGTATTATTATATATGATTCTCACCCCACCCAATCTGGGATATTCCCACCCCACCCACATCTGAGATATTCTCACCCCACCCACATCTGAGATATTCTCACCCCCACCCAATCTGGGATATTCCCACCCCACCCACAACATAGGTATTCCCACCCCACCCACATCTGAGGTATTCCTACCCCACCCACATCTGAGGTATTCCCACCCCACCCACATCTGAGATATTCCCACCCCACCCACATCTGAGATTCTCCCACCCCACCCACCTCTGATGTATTCCCACCTCACCCATCTAGTGAGTCATTTTATCCCAGGTTCTCCAACAAATATTCTGTTAGCTCCCCTAAACCCTTCCCTTTTCTATTTATAGAATTTTAACATTTCTATTCATTTTCATTTTAATACATTATATCCGAGTCGCTCTTACATCTTAAGAGGCCCCAGCGCAAAGGTTCATTTATGGGCCTTATGCAAAGGTAAATTTGCCTTCCCAAAACAAAAACAAAAAACTGTTACGGCCAACGCTTGCAAATTTTCGGCTCCTGCAGCCCCGTGGCATGAAAATTTTGCAGCAGGGACCAGGCATTCTACAGCAAGGGCCACGCCAATAGCAGGGGGGCATGAAATAAATGTTACTAAGTAGAGCAGACTAGCAGACAAAACGCAGGGGGGCCGCCCCCAGTACCCCCCTGCACGCTACGGGCCTGGGCCCCTAATAATCTTTCACTGGTCGCCCTCTCTGACAACCTCTCAGCTGTTATATTATTTTAGCTTGGGCTCCAACTCATCAAAAGATTCCAATTTCTTGTTACTAAAAAAAAAAATTCCGCGAGGGTGCCACTCTGATGTAGGATATCTTAAAACATTCAATTGGCATTTTTTGTTTTAATATCATCATACTTCTGTAATAACGTATATTATTTCTACTCAAAGAAATGATTCTAGAAAAAATAAAGCGACAGACCTCATACAAGACGAAAGGCAACACTGGTCCCATAAATATGCCACAGTTCGAGGACTGCTAATCACCTGTATGTGTGCAGCTATTGGACATTTTTTTGTCCATATTTCAAGTTCATTATACACCTTTCTATTCTTAATTTAATCTCTCGCCATAGTCATGTTAATTTAATACATGACTATAAGAAATAAATATTTCATGTAGTCAGATGAACAAATTGTCTGTTGAATAACGTCTATTTATTTATTTATTTATTTATTTATTTATTTATTTAGTTAGTTAGTTAGTTAGTTATTTATTTAATTAATACAATGTTCAGATTCAACGTTGAACACATTTTTTTTTCTTTATATCTAACAAAAACGTCGCCAAATTTATTACCACAGAATTTCGTCTATTAAAAATATTTAATAAAAATAATATGTCTGCTGGATGGCGAAGTCGGTAATGAGCTCTACTCGCATGGGTTATGTTTCTGGTTGGGCCAAAAATATTCGCCGCGGACTTTGAGGGGGAGAAGGGCGCCACCCAGTCTATAGGCCAACAGATGGGAATAATGAGGGACAACAAGATAATTGGTCAGTTGATTTATCACTTTGTTGATATGTATCTGTTGATATGTCCATTTGTTGATATGTCCATTTATTGATATGTCCATCTGTTGATATATCCATTTATTGATATGTCCATTTGTTGATGTGTCCATTTGTTGATATGTCCATTTGTTGATATGTCCATTTATTGATATGTCCATTTGTTGATATGTCCGTCTGTTGATATGTCCATTTGTTGATATGTCCGTCTGTTGATATGTCCATTTATTGATATGTCCATTTGTTGATATGTCCATTTATTGATATGTCCATTTATTGATATGTCCATTTGTTGATATGTCCATTTGTTGATATGTCTATTTATTGATATGTCCATTAATTCATATGTCCATCTGTTGATATTTCCATCTGTTGATATGTCCATTTATTGATATGTCCATTAATTCATATTTCCATCTGTTGATATTTCCTTCTGTTGATATGTCCATTTATTGATATGTCCATTAATTCATATTTCCATCTATCG
Organism: Bulinus truncatus; assembly: GCA_021962125.1. NCBI lineage: Eukaryota > Metazoa > Mollusca > Gastropoda > Planorbidae > Bulinus > Bulinus truncatus. The sequence goes on from JAGDYQ010000089.1 coordinate 2,192,441, forward strand.
ATATTTCCATCTGTTGATATGTCCATTTATTGATATGTCCGTCTGTGGTATGTCCATTTGTTGATATGTCCATTTGTTGATATGTCCATTTATTGATATGTCCATTTGTTGATATGTCCATTTATTGATATGTCCATCTGTTGATATGTCCATCTCTTGATATGTCCATTTTTTGATATGTCCAACTATTGATACGTCCATTTATTGATATGTCCAACTATTGATACGTCCATCTGTTGAAAATGTCTAAATGTTATGTCCAACTGTTGATATGTCCATTTCATGATATGTTCATTTGTTGATATGTCCATCTGTTTATATGTCCATCTGTTGTTATGTCAATCTGTTGATATGTCCATTCGTTCCCCCACATCAGTTAAGAGTATGATGATGTTGAGTCATACAGTAATCATGTGCAGGTTTTTTTAACTGGGAAAACCACTAAGATAGCAACTGACAAGAATGAAAATGTATTTTGTCTATTAGCAATGGGGACCTTATTTACATAGTGTCCAGTACGAATTTCTAGCCGGTACTGAAAACATGGATCAACAACACAAAACACAACACCTAAACATCAGGTTTGAGGAATTTATTTTTCTATTCACACGATATAAATAAACCGTTGATCGATTGATACAGGCAAAGTCAATCTCGTATTGTAACAGTTGATTAGACTTACTGGGTTTATCAATAAGAAAGGTTTCATTTTTTTCCCCATTCGTTCTTTAAATGTATCAACTAAATGAATAAAATGTGGTTGCCGTATGGCGGCAAACTGAAGTGCACATGTTTTCAAACAGTCCTCAGAGAGAAAATGGAGCGAGGAGTAAATCTACTAAAATATTGGGCGGAAATGCTAAATTTAATTAAAAGCATATATATATATATATATATATATATATATATATATATATATATATATATATATATATATATACATATGAGAACAACTGCATTAGAGTACACAGAATGAATAACAAAAAACTACAAATCTAGTATTTATTATTTTCTTTTTAAAAACGCTGGTTTAAACAATACCAGAGTGATTTTTTACTAAACCAAATTAATAAATAAAATAACAACATACAAAAATACATTGTAAGTACCGAGTCAGTGACGTCAATCTCACGTGCTCATGACGTCATATTTTAGTTCCAAAAAGAAGTTTTATGTAGAAAAATAAACGATAAACCATAACAACCTTGACAAGGACCTTAAAAAAATTATTAATTTTTTTAAAAAGTCATTCTAATATTATACAGTGAGACAGGTACAGCTGAGCTTATGTTCAATACATCAATTTGAGACAGTTTTGATTGTATACCTATAAGTCAAAGGTCAATTAAATGTAAGAGGAGGGAGGTCAGGCATGCAAGGTAACATTGAGGGGCAGGGGAGTGTTAGAGAGTGAAAGGGTGGGGCATCATACAAAAGGTTGCTTGTGAATCTAGTGTTGTGTAACCAAATATTATATGGAATAAATACATTTTAAAAATTATAATTTTGTACCGTGGGCATAAACAAAACAAATTCTGGAATTTATGGATTAAAATTTAAGTTTTTAAATTATCGACTATCATTTTTTTTTGTACAACAATAACTTTGAGATAACAATATGGTGGAATTATTAAAAAAAACAACATGTGTGCATTTGTATTAAAAAAAACATAATAAAACAAACTTAATATTTTAATTTTTATTTTACTCAGATTGTCTCAAACAAGTAATGAAATCTTTTGAGCCACTTTTTGTTATTTGTTATTATTGTATTGTTTTGTTGTTATTGTGTTGCTGTCTTTTTTTTTTGTGAGTAAAATAATACATCAAGAATACTTATAATTTTTAACTCTAGGTTGATCATAAATTAACATTATGAAAAGGGGAGGAGCGGAAAGAGGGGTGGGGGGTGCTAATAACAGATCATCTCTTCTGGAAGCTTCTTGCGTCTGCTCTCACTGAAAAATTTGAACTCCAAACTCTGCATTGCTTTGCCGGTCTCTGTTCCAAGTCTGTTTCCGTAATTCGCGGAGTTTGTGTTGGGGATGGCATCACTGAACATATTGGATTTTTCCGGTAACTCTACTTTTTCTTTTGTATTCCCCTGAAAATCAACAAGTGAAAAAAGTAAATAAATAAAAAAAATGTGCGTATTCTCAATGAGTATGTTCAGATTTTCGAAAAAAAAAGTAATTTGCTAATATAATACAAAAAGCCTAAAAAATAACAACATTTTCTGGACGAACATAGCGCGTCTTTTGTTGATATAAAAATGACGCTCCGTGAATGATCTTTTATTTGAGGACCGCTGCTTGAATATGGTATCATTCTGTCAACACACTTTCTTAACCTACCTTGGAGTCGAACTCTGTTAGAAAGCCCCAGTTAGTTTCCCTGTAGGTAAACAAAAACAAGCCAGCTGTAGGCAACAGATTATAATTGCTCTAATTATCATCATGTTGTGTTATTATCAATTCTGTTTTGTACACTGTTGCTCTAATTATCATCATGTTGTGTTATTATCAATTCTATTTGTACACTGTTGCTCTAATGATCATCATGTTGTGTTATTATCAATTCTATTTTCACACATTAAATCTTATCCGCAGGACCCTATAAAGCATTGTGCTTTCTCCCAACCTCGGGCAAAGAGGGGATCCTTTCTAAAAATCACTGAAAAGGAATGAAATCTAAAGGTTTCGTATATATGGAATCCATAGTCACGCATGGCGCATTAAGATGTCCATGTCTTGTGATCCTCTATAACTACTAGGCGTGTATTTCTTGAAGTCATAGCCAAGAGTTTATTCAAAAGGATTGTCCCTACTTCCTTGTAACAAACAGAAGGTGTCTGATTTGTTCTGATTTGTTTGTTTTTTGTTGTTTTTTTTTTTGCTTTACACCTGTGTTTTTTCTTTCCTTGCGGAGTTTGGAACTCAAGGTTTTATTAATCTATTGTTTATTTGGAGTAAGAAACTTACCAGTTTTTCAAGCATCGCTGTTCCGCGTGAACATTTTCTTTCCATATGACAGACTGTGTGATGGCGTCTGATTTACCGACTTCCTTGGTCAGGGTCTTGGTGGGCTCAGGGGGCGGCACGAAAGGTTTGGGGATACACGACTCATGATATGCACTGTGGGGGTAATGAAAGACCATTCTTTGTTAATATAATATAATATATATATATATAACATTTAATAATTTAATCTTATATACAGTGCTCGATTTAAGAAAAAACCAGTGCCGGGGATGAAACAAAAAAATCTACAGAGCCGGAGATAAATGTCTATGATTTCATCCCCGACAGGGATATATTAGCTGGAGCAGAGCCGGGGATGACAGGATATTCCCGGCATCCCCGGCGGTAAATCGAGCCCTGCTTATGTGTGTGTGTGTGTGTATGTGTGTGTGGGTGGGTGTGTGTGTGTGTAAATATAGTTGGGCCCCTATACTAGTAGGGTCCCAAGGTCAACCGTCTGGCCTTGGTCTAAATCTTCACGTCTACCACCTATGAAGCCAGTTTTTAAGGGCAAACAAATAATATATGTTTAAATATGAGAACACATAGTCACCATATGGAATTTATCGCATACTGATACAATGTGGTAGAACACGCCATGAGTTGCACAAAGTTAGGATGGTGGATGTTCAAGAAGTATATGTGCTCGAATATGTCAACCAGTAGGTCGCAGGTTCGATCCTTGCTGAGAGACTCGTCATTTAAAAATTGTGGCTGTAAGTTTTCAAGTCCGCCCTATTTATACTGGTACCTGACATTAGTTTTTGGGATGAAATTAAGGCACCAGAATGACCGTCCTCTTAGGGGATTGTGGGATGAAATCTCATCCTTGCAGGTACTTTGCAAAACAAAAAAAAACAAAAAAAAAAAAACAGGAAAGGTATCATATTCAACTGCTGAGCCTACAATGGGCTTCAAACCCGGTATATTCCATGTGCTTATTGTATTGCTTCCCATTCATCCATCTCTTAATTTTAACTGTCATGGGTTTTTTTCTCAAAGGTCACACAGAAGAAAAAACTTTCCTTAATTTTTTTTTTTCAAATTTTAAATTTAAAACAAAATGAATTTTTGTTACATAAATATAACAATACAACAAATGAAATCAATGCATCTTTTATTTGTTTATTAAGAAGAATTTGGTTAGTGACCACTCTAAATCATTCTGAAAAAAAAAAGTTATCTGGTGGTAATCATACACACATACACACAAAGTTTCAATTTGGCTAGCATTTGTGTTATTTCTGAAGGAAAAGAAGAGAAAATCAACGTTAAAAATCATGGATGTATGCCGTAGCGTGTGATGATCAATCGCTGTCTCTAAAGTGGAGCTGTTGTTTTTTTCTGTTTGCTTGTTTGTTTGCTTGTTTGTTTGCTTGTTTGTTTGCTTGTTTGTTTGCTTGTTTGTTTGCTTGTTTGTTTGCTTGTTTGTTTGTTTTTATAACCGACGACGCCCCTCTCGTATGTCCCTGGCTATGTCGCTGTAAGGGAGCCGGTCCAGGATCTTGCTCTCCATGATGGGGCCGTACACCAGCATGCCCACGCTGAACCCGATGCTGAAGGCGCCGTAGTACTGCATGCCCGCGAGCAGGATGTGCTCCCCTGTGGTGGCCACCAGCCTCCTGGCTCGGCCCCGCATGAGGTACGTGGCCACGGCCAGCCCAGCGGCCGCTGGGAGCCCGAAGAACATGATGCCCTCGAATATGATGTCGTTGAGCTTCTCGGCGTCGTTTTTGGGCGGCAGCATGTTGATGAAAGAGAGTTGCGAGCGTTGTGGGTCAACAAGCTAAAGAAGAACTGTGTCAAACCTGTTTCGGGTCAATTAGGCAAATAAAATAATAAAGCAGTAATTTTCGATCATTCAGTTGGAATCTTTATTTATTTATTGTATGTTGAAATAACTTGTGTGCTGGATAGGTCTTTTATGATTAGTTTCTTTGCAACAACATGGGTGTCAGAGCGGAGAAAGAGTTACCGGAAGTTGCATCAATTTGTCAACAAAAGAAATTTAACTTCCTGTGATTGTTAATAAAAATATGAATGTAAAAAAAAAACAGTAATAAAAAATATGTAAAAGATTTTTTTTAATTATCTCTTATTAAAATGCACTAAATTATCCTTAGTAAAAAATATATGCGTTAGTACCCATCCAGATACAGAGATTATCTATTTATTTATTGCTACATATCCACAAATGTAAAGACACAGGCTACATGTTGGGGGCCGTCCATAAAGTACGTCACGCTCCAAGGGGGGGGGGGGAGGGGGTATAAGAAAGTGTGACAGTTTGTGACGGGGGGGAGGGGGGGGTCAGGCCAAGTGTGACGTCACATTTTTTTAATATATTTCTAATTTTATTTCTATTTTTATTTTTTTAGTAAAACTTAATAGTTTTAAAAATAATTTTCAAAAAAATTGTGAAACACTTGAATTAGTTTTATGTCAAAATAACATGAAATGCATATCTTTTCAATGTGTTGTTCACAATTCCTCATGCTAGTTAGGACCGCTAATAAACTGTTGCACAGCCTTGTTTTATCAGTAGCCTTACGGAAGTGTTATTATTTCTTTGTTGTCTGCTGCATAATTATATCACTGATAAAGAAATTTGGAATTTGTATTATAATACAAAAAATTACCGCAATTGAAGTTGCAATCCATCACTTCGTTAAAATAATATTGATGCCTTATTCCTTGCAACCAGTGCACCAGGAAGAAGTGCTTATAATCGCGTGGAACATCGAATGGCTCCATTAGCAGCGAACTGTCTGGTGTCATATTGCCAAATGAACATTATGGCATTCACTTTGATTCGCAGGGCAGAACAATAAATGAGGATTTGGAAAGATCAAACTTCAAGTTTGCGGGTGAAACTTTAGCTGAAATCTGGTCGCATGTGATTGTTGACCGATTTCCAACAGTTGCAGAATATATCAACCCTGAGAAATCTGAATTGGATGCAGCAGGACTGATGTCGAAGGATAAGAATGGTTTGACCATCATGTTCTCACCAGCCAATACTTCACTCAAATTGTGAAATGTCAGGGTATAAAATTTTGCGACAAAGTACGGAGCTCATTTTTCAACGTTTTACCTTCGAGATTATTTCCTCCTCCAAATCCAATCCCAATCAACCAAACAACTGATGGACTTAAAGCTTCAGAAAGAGCAGATGCAGATGCACATACATTTCCTTCATTGTTTGTTTGTGGCACAAACTCTCAAATTTGATGACATTATGCCAAGACCAACAGGAGTTTTTAAAGTGCAACCATATGATCTTTATTGTCCATCTTTGCAGACCAGCATACATGATCGAATTTGCAAAGTGTGTCACTTATACTTTGCCTCACAAACAATGTTGAAGAAACATACAGGATAACACAGAGCTCGGGCGCAGGAGAATGTAAAAAAGTAAAGTTTCCTTAGCCCTAAAGGGCCATCGGGGCAGATGAAGTGTAGAATTCATCTGTTTCTATAACCTAGGCATATGAAGGGATTGTGTGGTTTGCACAATTCCCAGCCGCCTTTACTCCCCCAACTTAAAGTCATGTACCCATTTAAAGCTGGGTGGACTTGGGAACTTTCACCAGGACCTGAAAAAGTCCTAAGGTTCTCAATGAGATTCCAACCCGGGACCCTCCGGTTGACCACTCGACCACCCGTCTCCTAGGAGAATGTGCCAACCCCAAATTTTCCAGAATCAACTCAGATAAAACGCATTCGTCCTTTGAGAATCGCTGCTAGAAGGCAAAGAGAACTCATGGCGATTATTGGCAGAATGGAAAATGCACATTCAGAGGATGTTGAGTGGCTAGATGAGGATGAAGTTGATCTGTCTGCAACTATCCTTCCAGGAAACCATAATGCGGAAAGATTTATGTCAGTCTTAACTATGGATGAACACTTCACCATGGATGGATGATGTCTAGTGAATATTTTTTTAATTAAACATAATTCACAGGCCCACTATAAACATATTCAATATAGCACCAGAGCTGCTCACATAATTTGTCAATCTAGTCCTTTTTTTTAGTCACATTGTTTTGTTTCCATTTTTATTATTTAATCACTGGTTGAGGTCAAGTTTCGCTAATCTACTTGTTATCCTGTGTCAATAGAATGCATAATCGGAAGATTATCTCAAAGTTCACCTCACCCATTGTAAATGAATAGGTAGCAGAAAAATGATGTTTATTATATAATTGTCAATCTAATTTTTGCAATTTTCTTTTCAAATTCAATTGATTGAGTGACTTGTTTCAAAGAATAACTGATACAACTATTGACAATTAGTTATTCTACTATTAAACTCATTTAATAATCTGATAGTTCTTTTAATATTTATATTTTAAGGCAGTTTAATAGTGAAGTGCGAAAAAATGTTTTAAAATATTTAATAAAAAATAATAAAAAAAAAAGGGAGTTCAAGAAAATGTCCAACAATTAACAAAAAATGGTACAAGAAAAATAAAAATGATTCAACAAACCTCTAAACCTGATGAAGTAGTTGTAAAATCTTAAACTAGATTAATAATAGCCCAACACAGAATAAAAAGTTGAAATTATTTTAATCAAGTTTTGACCAAAAAATCAAATGTTGATAATAGTTGTCGTAATAATTAAAAATAAAATATAATGATAATACTGTTGCTGTCTTTCACATTCAACAAAAATTTGAAATTTTCTTTTTTTTTTTTTAAATTAACATAAAATGTTGACACCATCATGTAAATAGTACTTATTAATGAAATAAAATTAGCAAACAGTGTTGTCACATCGTGTAAATTGTACTTATTAGTGAAATAAAAAAAACGTTTGAAAAGAAATTAATAATATACTTTATATGTTTCAATGATTGCAATTTTTAAAACAGATCTATTCAGTAGACCTATTCAGTAATATTTAAAAATAAACAATGTGTTCACCATTTTTAATCATTTTGATTGACAATAATTATTCAGAAAATAATTCCTCCATTCAGCAAATCTTGTCTAAGTTAATTTATGTATAAACATGTATTTATTTTTTGATGGCAGGAAATAAAAACAAGAAATATCAAATCATTATGTGAGTGAAAAATGATAAAATGTTCGTTGTCATCAATTTCATGTTTTTTTAATTGTCATCTGAAAAGGAACTTCTATAAATGATCTTCTTCATCAGTTGCTTTGTTATAGGTGAACTTATTAAGTATCCAAGGCCGATGCCCATGCTGAACGCCATGAATTGTTTAATTCCAGAATTAAAGAAAAACAGGCCAGTTTTCATCAACAAAGCCCTTGCAAAGATGACATAGATGGCCAGTGATGTGTTAAGTATTTGAAACTGCCTGCCAGTAATGGGTTTTGCGTCTTTCTTGAATGATAGCATGGTACAAATAGTGAATGAAAAAATACCACAAATTCTTTTTAAAGTACTGTTTCACCAGAAAAGTATTGTTATTGATTTGTTTTTTTGTTTTTGTTTTTTTTTTTTGCAAATATATGTTAAATAAAATTCAAATGATAACAATGTTAAAAAGGTTTATGCCGGAAATCTAATCAGTCAAAATATAAACAATCACATAAAAAATGATGCAGTCTGATGAAACGAAACAAAGATTCGAATATCGTTTTGAAACGAAAATAATTATCAGTGCAACAGGAATTAAGATCGTTTGCGAAAAATAAAAAACACAAAATACTAACTTTAACAACTAAGACTATTCTTATAATTTATTTCAATTTGTCAATGTCAAATATCTTTCCGGAAATTTTTTTTTTTAATTTTCGCTAGAAAACATAAGTCAGAAAGTTAATAACTGGAAATAAAACAATAACTCAATTGTTGGATATCACATGAATAAAGAGTAAGTGCATATAATGTATACAAAGGGGCGTTTTGTTATGGCTAGAGGACATATACAGCTGTCTAGGGCCCTCAATTTTAGGGGTAATGGGACATATACAGCTGTCTAGGGCCCTCAATTTTAGGGGTAATGGGACATATACAGCTGTCTAGGGCCCTCAATTTTAGGGGTAATGGGACATATACAGCTGTCTAGGGCCCTCAATTTTAGGGGTAATGGGACATATACAGCTGTCTAGGGCCCTCAATTTTAGGTGTAGGGGACATTTATGTGTCCCGAAACTTTTTTCTCGCCAGACCAGTCAATGTTTGATAATTTCACCGCTGCCCGATGGGAAAGTCGTACAATCCCGAGAGAAATATATAACAGTAAATAGGATAAAATTCAATGTATCTCGGGCGGCCCAGAATCATTTGTTCCACCGACCGATACCGGACCGAGGCCGGAAGTTGGCAACTATCTTCAGTTATTTTGACAAACTGTTTATTAGGGATTTAGTTTTCATCTGTAAAGATCGTACAAAACTTTCCTCATAACTGAGTGTATTTCAACATTTCACATTATCAAATATTCAGTAAAGCAAGAAACAGTGTAACAGATTGATGTAAGGTAACTTACCTTCTATTAGCATAAGAAAATAGTAATCCAGTACTATGGTGCTCCATTATGTCAAAATGACGACAAAAAAGCTCAACTTGGTAAACTATTGCTTGAAAATTAGCCTACTTTTTTCTTATCAAACTTTCTGGATAATTCAACTATTTGACTAAGTTTACATTATGTATTGGAAAGTCAGTTACTTCTTTAGTGTCAGTAATATGCTGTTTAATAACACAAATAAATTAAAACTAAAGATGTAAATACTTAAACAACCTAATTCATAAAAAAAGAGACAGACATTAAGCCATCAAGTTAACGGCCATTGTGCGAGAGTCTTTTTGTAGAACACCGTTCATCTTGGGCTGCAAGTTTAATTTTCTTTTCAGACTAGGCCCTGGTGCCATTTCGAGGTCTTAGGAAGGCTGGCCTCGGGTAGAGACTTCAAATACATGGCCGGTGGGGGGGGGGGGGGTCATGGGCTAAAGTACCCGAGGCGTCCTCTTGGAACCAAATTTAATTAGAAATTTATACCGGAAAGGGGGGGGGGGAAGATTACGCTTGTTAAAGAAGAACATATTTGTTTGTCTAGTTTCGCCTGTCCAGAAGAAGGATCTGACAGGGTCTGGTTGATTCCCTTTCCTAAATATAGATGTGACTTTGCAAAAAAAAAAGGATTCGAACAATTTGATATACAGCTACAGTGTTCGATACCTGAACACTACAACTACACTAGTCGATACCTGAACAATACAACTACAGTAGTAGACACCTGAACAATACAACTACACTAGTCGATACCTGAATAATACAACTACACAAGTCGATACCTGAACAATACAACTACACTAGTCGATACCTGAACAATACAACTACACTAGTCGATACCTGAACAATACAACTACACTAGTCGATACCTGAACAATACAACTACACTAGTCGACACCTGAACAATACAACTACACTAGTCGATACCTGAACAATACAACTACACTAGTCGACACCTGAACAATAGAACTACACTAGTAGACACCTGAACAATACAACTACACTAGTCGATACCTGAACAATACAACTACACTAGTCGACACCTGAACACTACAACTACAGTAGTCGACACCTGAACACTACAACTACACTAGTCGACACCCGAACACTACAACTACACTAGTCGATACCTGAACACTACAACTACAGTAGTCGATACCTGAACACTACAACTACACTAGTCGATACCTGAACACTACAACTACACTAGTCGATACCTGAACAATACAACTACACTAGTCGATACCTGAACAATACAACTACAGTACTTTGAAATTATTCTCACAAGAGAGTCAATGAGCGCTAGACAAAATATTAAATGGCGGGTTTGTATTTTCTAGTCAAGTCCACGCCCATTGTTTTGATTTACATTCTATCCCCACCCCCTTTCCAATCCCTTTCACTATTTCGTATTAAATAGTTGTTTGACCCCTATAATTATTATATCATTATTCAAACTAAATTAACATTTCCTATTAGGCTGTCAACCAGTTTTAGTCCATTAGTTTCATATCCATCAAACTCCGAGAATGCAAGCACAAACACAAACACCTTTTTGAACCGATTGAAACATTTTCCCAACCTTACAGCAAGTAACACAAGAAACCATAGACAAAAAAGGAATCAGAAGTAATCGATATCGAACGCACTTGGCTGACAAGTGACCATAACCTGTTTGGTCCGATATAGTCGTCCAGCTAAACATAGACATTAATGTTAGCGGCATGGCACGCTTTGAAACGACGCATGGAAGTTCTATTTTTAGAAATCGAGAACGATAACTCCGTTGCTATGCGGCGACTGTCAACAAATTAGGCTCTCTATACTAGAAAAAAAAAGAGGGGCAATGGCGTAGGAGTTGTTATAAGAGTCGATAGGAAAACTGGCCTGCTGTCCCTCCCCCCCCCCCCCCCACCACCACTACAATAGTTAATATAGTGTTTAGCGGGGTCCTTTAGAATACATCCCATAACATTTATCATATACTAGAAAGTGTTCAGTTATTTGAAAATTCTCTAATAATGACTTTAAAAAAAATGCCGCAATCTTTGTAAGTTTCGTTTTTTAATTAGGTTGCATCTAAATTTTAATATTGATACATATAGCGAAATAACACAAAAGTGGTGGTTTTCTAAAATGTCAATGTAAACTGAAGATGCGCATTCGGTATAATTTATATTCAGCGGCGTAAATCATATGACGTTTTCTTTTTATTGATGTTCTAATTTAAACTTCATGAGTCTCAGACTGAACGCCACAATTAGGGATAATACGGGGAAACCGGGACATTACGGGGACACCGGAACATTACGAGACACCGCGACACTACGGGGACACCGGGATAATACGGGGACACCGGAACATTACGGGGACACCGGGACATTACGGGGACACCGCGATACTACGGGACATCGGGACATTACGGGGACACCGCGACACTACGGGACATCGGGACATTACGGGGACACCGGGACATTAGGGGACACCGCGACACTACGGGGACACCGGAACATTACAGAGACACTGGGGCGGGATATACAAAAACTGGCTTCAATGAGACGTCTGGTCATTGCTACGTAGTGACAGTCTTTGTTTTGTGTGTGTAGGTTTGACCAAAGCATCTTGTTTAAAAGTTGTTTTTTTTTTGTTTTCGTATTTACTGTTATATAGGCGAATTTCATACATCTAACCCATATTGAGATGTATCAATCTAATTGCAAATGGCCAAATAAAATGAAAAAAAAAAAAGTTTTCGTCCCTTTGAATTTGTAACAAAAAAATACAGTGCACAATAGTCATACCTTTTTTTAGTTGCGAACATATAACTTGTACCCTCTGCCATTTTGTCTGGGGTTGTGGTGTCGAACTGTACACAAGATCTATAATCCAACGAGTTTAATCCAACAAGTCGTCAATGGATTTTATATGAAGTAATCCTACGTTATCTGTAATTAAGCAAAAAAAATTGCATATAATCACCTTTACCCTATTTATTGTACGCCTTAAATTGCTTCATGTGTACAAATGTTTTGTTTTTAAAATATGAAGCATGTGGTCGTTGTGCCAGCCACACCAGCCATTTGTTATGCCTTAGCTACAGAAGCATTTCATCTTCCCCGATGGAAAAGGGAATTTACTTTACATTAAATTATTTCCTTTTTTTTTATCTATTGTGGTGTATTTCTCACTGATTGGCGCGATTTCCTATCAGGGGCGAATCTAGACAACTTTGACGGGGGGGGGGGAGCCAAAACTTGACCCCGGGGTGGAAGGGGGCAAAACTGTTTTCATTGGTGAAAATTGGTCTTAGAACAAAACATATTTCGATAATTTAATGATGTATTACCTAAACTTGCCCTGTTTCCCATGGACGAGAAGTTGAGCGGGAGCTGAGCGGCTGTGAGTGACAGTAATATTGTAAATCATGGCAGTCTAAAATATAAACAATCAACGTCCCCCCCCCTCCAATTCCTTCTCCCGGCGGGCCTCAGTAAAATTATCACACGTCGATCGGTCTGCAGCAAGAAAAAGGTTGGTGGACCACTGACCTGACCCACTTGTCTGGCTTAAAACGCTTCATAAGTATAACCAGGCCCGGAATGGCCTGACCCACTTGTCTGGCTTAAAACGCTTCATAAGTATAACCAGGCCCGGAATGGCCTGACCCACTTGTCTGGCTTAAAACGCTTCATAAGTATAACCAGGCCCGGACTGGCCTGACCCACTTGTCTGGCTTAAAACGCTTCATAAGTATAACCAGGCCCGGACTGGCCTGACCCACTTGTCTGGCTTAAAACGCTTCATAAGTATAACCAGGCCCGGACTGGCCTGACCCACTTGTCTGGCTTAAAACGCTTCATAAGTATAACCAGGCCCGGAATGGCCTGAACCACTTGTCTGGCTTAAAACGCTTCATAAGTATAACCAGGCCCGGACTGGCCTGACCCACTTGTCTGGCTTAAAACGCTTCATAAGTATAACCAGGCCCGGAATGGCCTGACCCACTTGTCAGGCTTAAAACGCTTCATAAGTATAACCAGGCCCGGACTAAGGTGGGTGCTATTAAAGACGTATGCATTTTTTCTGAGAAATAGTCCAGCGTCAAATGCGCACCCAGCAATAAAAAAACAAACAAAAAACAATGACGTTTTCTGCGCTCTGACATCAGGAACCGTCCTGTCTTTTTCCGGCCCTGTATATATATATATATATATATATATATATATATATATATATATATATATATATATTTCAGTATGTATATTGGGGACTATAGGCAGATTCCTAATTTGTCTATATAAAAAAGACTCAGTCTGTTATTGAAAAGAGTATTGAGCAGAGATGTACCAATTACTGACCATGCCAGAACATTTATTTCTTGTAATTATTGGAGTCACTATCTATTTTGTCAGTTTAAAGTAGAGGGGTTGGTGCAGATAATACCATAGCACGATTGTGAAGCTTGAGTTATTCGCTGAGGTAGGTATGTGCTCCACCTGGGACTAATGTAGGTTATATAACATACACACACACATACACACAATTCAACAACGTCATTGATCTTTCTTACACGTTGACATCTATTACATAAACATAACAAAATTCACAGGTTATTGTTTTGGCTGTTAATCTACTTATATATGTGTAATTCATTTATCTAATTCTTATATCTCATAAGTTAAAGCCAATCGATAAGACGCCTACAGTGTTATTACAGTGATCAAGATCAGTGGCTCTCAAACTATTCGCTTTGTGACCACCGGAGATATAGCGAAGACTTCAACCATGACCTGAAATATCAATATGTCGTCAACGGAGATCGAACCAGGAACCCTCATATCGATAGTCGAGCGCCAAACCACACGACCATCCGTTTTTGTTTTTGAGACCCGTCTGTAAAACTACGATAAAACTAAAGAATAAAAGTGACATCAATAGCATACACAGATTTCCACCTTCACATTTTAGATGTACAGACGTTTGATAATGCGGCATATGATATAGAGAAATGGAATTATCATTGTGCATAAATATAGTTTCAACTATTTGATTGTAAATGTTGTTAAGATTCACCTGATATAAGTCTGCAACACACACTTTTAGAACCACTGATTAAGGTCAATCATTTAGCTCCTGTTGTATTCTCATAAGTCATGGAGTCATTGACGGTAAACAAACAAAATTTGAAAATTCATGACTGATGACTGTGTAGATGTCTGTAAGTCTAAATAACTTAATTTACCTGCACGCCTACAGACTGATGACGTAAACAGGTAAGAACCAGATAAAAATCAATCAAGCCAAGATTCAGGAAACAATTTTTACTTTGGAGTGCAACAAACTCTTCAAATGGCACGGTGAAAAAAAACCCTCTTACTGAGCTCAGTATGTTTTTGAAATTTGTAAAACAATGAAACATACAATACTGGCCAGTAAATGAGTAAAATCAATTCATAAATTCACTGTCGGAAACTAACATTACATTGGACTTGTGTGTTTTTATGTTGGTGTTTGTGTGAATAAAACTGTGTGTCTTGTGTGTGTGATATAAATATCTATATACAGCACATTCTAATGACTATCGATTAATTCCCAATTATTCAGCCTAGAAGGTCCATGATAAACGAACCGTAACCCAATCTCCAGTCACTTCACGGACAAACACAGGTATTGTCCACATACCGTGTAACTCATTCAGTTGTCTAGCCTCGCTTCGGCTTTGTTTATTAATCAACGAAGCATCACGCTGTGCTAAGTAACAGGGGATTTAACTCCCACCTTTATTTTTATTACCTCCCATGATATCGATTAGGACGTTGCCTGTCAATCTTTTTTTATTGACAAGATAATCAATGAAATAATCGATACTGTGAAGATCAATCCTGTGAAGAACATAAATCGATAAAGCTAGGTATGTGTGGGGAACTGAAAAAGGTGGAGGTAAGAAACAGTTATGAACCCTGAGTACGAAGTGACACATTAGTAGGCCTACATCCAGCAGGTAAATGATATATATGGAAGCAGTGTAGCCTACATGAGACGATGGTGTAGCGGACTTTGGATCAAAAGATGTCCGGTGGTCGCGACAAAATGCATAATCCCAGATTCACAACATAGACTTTGATTACAAAGAATGTAATCATGTTTAGTCATAAAACCAGAATCACAGCGCAGACTTTGATTCCATAGAATGTAATCATATGCTTAGTTTTTTTGTTTGTTTTGATCACTATCAGTGGTTGTGGTAAGACTGAAGTGAATTAAACGGCACGCCCTTAATTCCGAAGGGCCCACCTTTACATTTAAATTTTGTCGTTTAATTAAAGAGTTTTACTATTTATTTATATTCTTTTCGTCTCAGACGATCATCTGGAACAGGGTTAATCCAAAACTAAGAACAGCTTTAGACCGCTTGAAAAAAAATAATTGTCAAATCTTTGTACAAATAAATAAATCTTAGTAATTACTAGCGGAGACATGGGCAAAGAATTGACCGAGACCTATGAACGTCCCGAGACCAATGTACAGCACGAGACCTAAAGCACGAGACCTATGTACGGCACGAGACCTATGTACAGCACGAGACCTATGTACAGCACGAGACCTATGTACGGCCGAGACCTATGTACGGCCCACGACCTATTTACAGCCCTAGACCTATGTACAGCACGAGACCTATGTACAGCACGAGACCTATGTACAGCACGAGACCTATGTACAGCACGAGACCTATGTACAGCACGAGACCTATGTACAGCACGATACCTATTTACAGCCCTAGACCTATGTACAGCACGAGACCTATGTACAGCACGAGACCTATGTACAGCACGAGACCTATGTACGGCCGAGACCTATCTACAGCCCTAGACCTATGCACAGCACAAGACCTATGTACGGCCGATACCTATTTACAGCCCTAGACCTATGTACAGCACGAGACCTATGTACAGCACGAGACCTATGTACGGCCGAGACCTATCTACAGCTCTAGACCTATGCACAGCACAAGACCTATGTACGGCCGATACCTATTTACAGCCCTAGACCTATGTACAGCACGAGACCTATGTACAGCACGAGACCTATGTACAGCACGAGACCTATGTACAGCACGAGACCTATGTACAGCCCTAGACCTATGTACAGTACAGCACGAGACCTATGTACAGCACGAGACCTATGTACAGCACGAGACCTATGTACAGCACGAGACCTATGTACAGCACGAGACCT